>MDKI01075151.1:0-96322 GCA_005239505.1 Nicotiana paniculata
TCTCTCAATCCCGATCTCCATTCTTTGTAGGGTCGATAGAGGGCAAATATCAACCCCAGATCCGCAGTCCATCATAACCCTTTACACGTAGTAACCTTCACATTTAACAGTTAGGTGGAGAGCTTTTTTGTGGGCAGCCCCTTCCGGGGGAAATTCATTCTTGCTAAACGAGATCCGGTTGATTTCAAAAAATCGTTCTGCCATTCTTTCCATTTGCTCAACTGTGGTGTTGGCCGAAACGTATGCTTCGTTAAGGGTTTTGATCAGAATTTTTTTTATGTTCGTTTGAATTTACCAGCAAGGATAGAAGTGAGACCTGAGTGGGGGACTTTCTGAGCTCCTCAATTATGGCGTATTCAGCGGTTTTCATATTCTTGAAGAATTCTTCTTCCTCTCCGGCACTGATCGGCCTTTTAGGCGGAAAGTGTTTCAGCTTGCTTTTGTTTAGTTCTTCCAGGTCGAGGTATTTCTCTGATGAGTTTATATCGCCTGTTTCCCCAGTAATTTCTTTCCCTTTGTATGTCACCACCGTCCTATGGTAATTTCAGGGGACGGCAGTAGTATTCTTCATGGGAGTTTACAACGCGCGGTTAATAACCACGGGCTCATTCAGCCTTGGTGAATTTATTTGCACCCGCGCCACATACGTCCCTTTCGGCACGTACATTTTGGGCCATTCATTATTGCCTTGTTTGGGTGCCGCCTTGGGCTTTCTTTCCACATCTGCGATGGCGATGATGGCCTTTAGAGCTGGATCGAAATCCTGGTCCTCGAAAATCATGCCGATGACGGGCCCATGATTGTGAGTGGGCAGTGGATTGTTCGTCACATTGGGAGCTTCTTTGTCCCTTAACACCACTTTCTTTTGTTCTATAAGGCTTTTCATGGCCCTTTTGAGGGTCCAACACTCCTCCGTGTCATTCCCTACTGCTCCGGAATGGTAGGCACAATTGGTTCCTGGTTTGTATGATCCTGATGTTGGGTTTTGCCTGGTCGGAGGTACGGGTTGTAGAAGCCCCATCTGAACTAATTTCGGAAAGAGGCTTGAATACGGCTCCCCGATAGGAGTGAAGTTGGGTTTCCTTGGTGGTTCACGGGGGTAGGTGTTGTACGGGTAGTTTTAGGGAGGGCGTCGATTATATGGAGCTGGGGGAGGATGGTTGTTTCTCGGAGGTGGAGCTCTATTCTGATTGTATTTTTGATGCGGCCTGGGATGTGGTTGAGTGTTCATTACCGCATAGGGAAGAGGGGGTGTAGCATAAGCTGCGTCTTGGTGAGGATAGTAATATTGGGAAGCTTTGGGAAATGGACGTGGGTATTGTCGAGGCTTCCTGACATCGGAAACCATCATGGCCCCTTCTTCTTTCTTTTTCTGTTGGCTGCACTCCCGGATCCGCTTTGGATGGCCTGGGAGGTTGCTCTTATGGCAGATTGGCTCAGGATACGACAAGTTTTTAGACCATTCTCCACCATTTATCCAATTTTTATTGCTTCCGCAAATGGTTTGCCCATGGCAGACATCATATTTTTTGGAAGTAATCAACTTCCTGTGCTTGTAGAAAGACGCTGACCATTTCAACCTCATCCATCGGAGGTTTGACCCTGGAGGCCAGCTCGCGCCATTTGATGGCGTACTCTCTGAAACTCTCTTTGGGTTTCTTTTTGAGATTGGATAGTGAGTTTCTATCGGGAGCGATGTCCACATTGTATTGGAATTTCCGGACAAAGTCCCGTGCTAGGTCATCCCATATGTGCCAACGGGATATATCCTGGTCCATGTACCATTGTGATGCAATTACCGTCAAGCTTTCTCCAAAATATACCATGAGAAGTTCCTCTTTCCCACCTGCTCCCCAGAGCTGGTTGCAGTACCTTTTCAGATGAGCTATGGGTTCCCCATGTCCGTCATATTTTTCGAACTTGGGGGTTTTAAACCCAAGAGGCAAGTGGACGAGCGGTAACATGCACAAATCTGCATAAGAGATGTTTTTTTTCCCCCTCGGCCCCTGTATATTCTTGAGGCTCTGTTCAATACTCTTCATTTTCCGAGTTATTTATTCGTGCTCGAGGCTTTTCTTATCTTGTACCAAAGTGACCTCATGCTGTGGTTGTTGGGGATATGCATTGGGAGTAACATGAGTGGTATCCAGATGGACGGGTGGTGTTTGGAATGTGAATTCTGGCGGCTCGAAACTTGGTCCAGAGATAGTCGGCGGAGCCGTGGCAGAGATTGGTGGTACGGTGAAGATGTTGGAAGACACACCAGAAAACAAGGCCTGGGGGCGAACCTCAGAAGGCCTTCCGGAAAAGTGAGCCGACATAGTTGGATATCCAAACGGCGTGGCTGGGTAGCTTATGGGGATGTTGGATGTCCCACCTGCTCTGGGAATTATCTCTGGGAAACCCGGGATGGTACTGGGTGGTTCTCTACCATTAGACCATGCGTCCCACATTTCCAGCATGCGGCAACGCATAGCTGGATTTAGGTCTTCCACGAAAGAGTTGACGATTGGCAAGTGACTTTCAGACGTCATTTCTATGCTCCCTTTTGAACTAGAGAAGTAAGTATGGGAAGCCAGGTTACCGCAAAACCAACCACCTAAAAATACCTTTTAGATCGAACCAACAAAATGTTAGGTTGACGCATTTATCACATAGGCAATCGCATGTTTGGGGTATGCAATGCACCTGAGCAATTTAAATGCTTTTCTATATGTTTTTGCAACAGTTGTGTACTTCATCCCGGCTTTATTTATGGCTTTTGAACTTTCCTTCCCTGTGTTATTATTTCCGCTCTTTTATTCCTCGCTCGGTTTCTTTTCTTATGGTTATGATCGAATCCTATGTGGATTGCCTACGTATCACGGCGCCGCATGAATTAGATCATCATGTAGTTCAGGCGGCAAAACCGAAGGAAAGAAATACATATTTTTTCTAAAAGTTTCATTCTAAAATTTTCATTCATTAAATAAAACACTTCTGATTACAGAAAACTTGTAGCCCACTTTTGGAATTTCAAAATTTGCAAAACATACTCGACACATATTTCCTAAAAATATAAAAAGTATTGTGGACTCAGACATGACTAAAACTAGAAAATGAAATACAGATTCGAAAAACATCAAAAATACATCAGTGCTTACGTTGCTCCAGGGGCCGGTGGGGCATCATTTGGCCTTGCCACGGGCCTGCGTACTATGTCTTGTTGGAGGCGGTAAAGGTCGTCCATTATCTTGTGGATGAAGATCATAACCATTGAGAAGAAGGTGGTCCGAGTCATCTCTTCGCATTCCTGGCATTTGGTGACGATGTAGTCAGCTATCTCTCGGACCATTCGCCTGATGATACCTTTTTCCTGGAGTAAGCGCCCGATCTGTTGAGACCTAGCCTCTAGAACCTGGTCGTCCTTATGATTCTTTTCTTGCAATTGTTGCAAGCCTTCCTCCAACTGAGCCATCGTGGTATAGCATTGTTCCCAGTATGCCTTGAACCTTTTTTCCTGTTTGGCCATTTCGTTCTCGAGGAAGGCCAGCTTTTCCTTCAAGCCTATGACTTCTTGGCCATATTTCCTTTTTAGTCTCTGGAAAAACTCTGCTCTTTCCTCTGCACTTCTTGTTAATCTTGCCCGAACTCCGGCCAGTTCTTCTTCAGCTTTGTCTAGATCATTCCCATAGCTGCACACTTTATGCCTCAGACTGTTGATAAGCCTTTCATCAGTTCTGCTTCTCTCTGGGTTCTCAACAGCTGTTTTTAATTTCTGTATCTGGGCTCGGAGAGCTTCATTTTCTTGGGTTAACCTATTTTTCTCCCCTTCAATTTTGGCAGTATCTAGAATGTTTTCAAATTTGATTTCCCTGACCTGGGCTTCCAACTTGCTTATGGTAGCTTGGTAGCTGTTTTCCTTTTCTAACCAAGCCTAATGCTCTTGTGTTTGCTCGGTGAATTGTTGCACGTGAGGTCTATTTGCGGGTCGTTCCTGCTCTTGATGATCCCTGCCTCTTATGACATACTAAGAAGTGTAGGCGGGCTCCACTTACCCTTTAGATAAATTTCTCACCCGAGTTTGAGGTTCTAAAAACCTGCACTCGTCCCAAATTTGACCGACCCTGCCTTCAAGAAATGCATCTCTCGGGCATAACTCAATGGCTTGTTGGCTTAAGTCCTCGTCATGGGGAACACCCTATTGTCTCCCCAACTGGTGTAAGACCCGGTGTGGGGCATATGGCTGAATGATTCGCAGGCCCATTAACAGGAGATAGCAAACCTCAGTAGACATATTGATAACCTCGCTGACAGGGAGCCACCCGAACGTCCACTCGATTTGGTCGGTAGTCAATGAACTCAAGTATGAGTGCCAGGCTTCCGTGCCCTCAGGAAATTTGTGGCCCTTTACCCGAGTACCATGTTCCTCGATGCAATTCAAACCGGTTAAGCCGTAGTTCATGTAGCCTAGGCGGCGACAAAGGTGCTCGATCAACCAGATTTGTAGAAGTAGGTTGCACCCCTCAAAGAACTTTCCCCCAGATTGGCAAACTGTCAGAGCACGGTAAATCTCGGCTAAGACCATCGGTATAAGTGTGCCATTGGATTTTTTCATCATGAAATCTGCCATTCCCACAAGCCCGATATCTATGCATCCGTCACTTCTTGGGCAAATCAAGGTGCCCAAGAATGCTACCACAAAAGCTAGCCCCCGGCGGGCTTCCCATTTAGCCTGATCTTTGTGAGTTAGACCAGTGTTGTTAGCCTCATAACCCTGGGGATCTCCATAACGTCTGTAAAGAAAATAGAAAGTGCAGAAACCTTCGGACAGGTGTGGGTCTTGGACGTCCCGACTAATGTTCAACAGATCCAAAAACTTATGTGGAGTCACCTCCCTGGGCGCCACTGGGTACCGACTTCTAATATTGTCATTGAGACCAGCATACCCTGCTATTTCCTCTAGCGTGGGCGTCAATTCAAAGTCTGAAAAGTGGAACACGTTGTGGGCGGGATCCCAAAACGGTAATAGAGCCTCGACGATGTCCAACCTCGGCTTGATTTTTAGAAGACCAGTAAGTCCGCCTAAAGCTTTCATAATAGACTTTATACTAGCTTCCCCCAAGTCGTTCCACCACATATGGAGTCCTAGCGGGATTTCATCGACTGCCCTTAAGGGAATGTTTTCAACTGTATTCATCTTGCACATTCGTTTTTGATTAAAACCACAAAAATTTTGAAATGTGTTATTTTTTGCACATGGGTTTTGTAATCGACCATTTTTGCGAATACGGCCCTTCGATACTTCGGGTAGGAAGTTTTTAAGGTTGTGTTTGCAAATTGGGTCGAAATTTAAAGACAAACCACAGGCGGCCACTTTTGCAAAAACGGCCTTCCGGTGCCCCACTTGGGCAATCAGGCTATAATGGCGTCACCTAATTTTATTTTGAAAAATAGAGTTGGACCCGATGAGGGTTGCCTACGTATCCCACACCGGTGAGAATCAAACGATGCGTAGTTCGGGAAAATCCTGACTGATTAAAAATATACACCCACTCATGTTGTTTTGGAATATTATTTTTCAGAAACTTTGGCAGAGTTTCGGGATAAATACAAGGATTTTCAAAACAGGGTGAATTTTCTATTCTACCTCACTCTTGGTTTTTCTGTTCATTTTTTTATATTTTATTTTAGCCGGTCAATACACAAGCTGAAACAAATAAATGCATATGTAGCAGGTAAGATGCATTAGGGCAGTCTTTTATTTTTGGGGTACACCTGTCCTAAACGGACCCAACCCCTGTGTTGAGTCCCCTAAGTCAAATGCATGTGATGCAAATAATCGTTCCTACTAGGGATCCAACATGAGGCTATGTTATACTAAGTTTAAATCCTGGGGTTTTGTTCTAGACCAGGCTTACCTGAGCGGACACCTCGAGCCGAGGGGGGCAGCGTACCGGGAATACAGAAGCTTCACCGGCTTTGCAACTTGTCCGTAGCTCGTTCTAAAATTTGGATATGACTCTAACAGAAAAGAAGTCACATGAAGTGCACACTTCCCAGATGATTTAGAAGACTCAGAGAGAAGAGGGGTTTCGGCACAGTTTACATCCAATTCAGATAATATCAAAGCGGTAAAAAGCGGCATTTAGCACATTAGCTTTAAACATGTAAAAATCAGGTAATTATGAAAGCCAAATATAACAGTTATTCTAAGCTCGAATTCTTGAAACCTGAACTAGAGATTCTGGGTTCGATTTCCCCAGCAGAGTCGCCAGAACTGTCACACCTCTTTTTTTCTCCGATAAGGTTGGATAGGAGAGTTTTTCCAATTTAAGCGATATTATTCAATTTTTGGATTATTTATTAATTTCAGAGTCGCCACCCGGATTTTTATGGTGTTCCGGGACACCATTTTATTTTTTTAATCCCAAACCGAGGAAATTTTGACTCTGTGTTAAATTGTCTACAAACTAGAAATCCTGATAAGGAATTCTGTTAACCCGGGAGAAGGTGTTAGGCACTCCCAAATCCCATGGTTCTAGCACGGTCTCTTAACTATTGATATTTGGCCTAATTATTCGATTACTTACGTATTTTAAACCTGTTGTGCTTTTTAGCCTTTTTAAAACTTCTTATAAATATTTATGAAATTATCTTGAAACAAGGCACGATGGCGTGCACTTGTTTGTTTTTGGACATATTATAACTACGCCACATGAAATGCAACCGCAATTACAATATGTAATTTTTATTATAATTTGAAGTTGAAGACGGGGACATGAGTTGCCGCACCCGAGTGTAGATTACATAGTCAAGACTATGGTCATGACGGTTTTATAGTGCCTATTTGAGGCGATGTTTGATTATTCTTTATGTTTTCTATTTGAAGGAGCATTTTGGTTTTAAGATTAATTAAGACGTTTATGGATTTATTTTAGACAAGTCATGATGGCGTGCACTTGTTATTTTTGAACACATGTCAAACACGTCACATGAAATGCACCCGTGATTGCTATGTGCGTTTTTATTAGTTGTTTGGAATTGAGAGTCGGGGGGGCATGAGTTGCCACTTCCGAATGTACTTTAAGGTAATGTTTGAGGTAACGATCGATTCTTTATCAAGTTTCGAACCAAAAGTATCATCTTACCTATAATATCATCTAAAAATGGTGGACATTAGTCTAAAGACAGCGTTTTATGGGCTATGGCCTCATTTAGCCCCGTTTGTAACACCTTGGGCCATCCTAATTGTGACTATTTTTTGCAAGAGGACTACTAGTTAGGAAATTCGGTTCTCCATCAAATCTTAAAGGTTTTTGCATTCTAATATGCTAAATGGTATCAAATATGTTCATTAAGAAACACATCATATATACGCAAACATATATAACACATTATCTACTAATTTTCTGCTTTGAATTTGTAAGCTAGAATCACTTTATTTCCTGGGCCTTTGTAATTTCTGAAATAACATAAACATATACAGATTTATTAATAATAACCTAGTCCCGTGTTTCTAAAACTCGAACGTATTCGAAGTGTTCCCATGTTGATTTTAGGAAGATATTTTCGAGATATGAAATGAACTGGAAATAATCTTACTAATTTCTACTTGTATTGAAAACGACTGATTTTTGAAACGAATGCTTTCTAAAAAAAATCCAATAAATATTCATTCAAAGTTTCATGCAGGCTGATTGAAGAAAATACAAGTTCTTCTTTTGATTAAACACCTATCAGCACTGTATTACTTCTTATATTAGGACTAGATTATAAATTCCTGCCTTAGAGATCAGCATGAACATTATATATTAAAAGGGCTGAAAATGGATATACAGTCCCATCTTAGATTACAAAGTCCCAGAATGCAGAAATGAAAACTTTAAGTTTTTGTTTTTACAGAAATAAAAAATACAACTCCTGTAAGAATACAGTTTTGAATATTAAAGAAGGAGCTAAAGAAAAATCCTAATGGGATGCTCCTCATCCGGATACTTTGCACTTGCAGCTTTTCTTTTGTAGTTGCTAATCATCTCAATATATATGTATAATGCATCTATTAAAGTAAATCTGACCATGACGGGGGTCAGACTTAGCTCTATTGATGTGAGATTTTATAATACCAAAGACGGAAATTTTGTGCATTTGCTGAAAGGAATCTAACCATGGAAGGGGTCAGATTCATTCTAATGATGCCACCCTTTTTGACCCTTACAGTCATATCCATATGTTATGCAACAAAGTTTAGCAAGTATTTATTCAAATACTTTGACTACTATGGGAATTTTGAAGAGTGAATCCGACTATTTTGTGATTTCGGATTCACTTTCTTAGGGCTCCTCCTCATTACACACTTATATCCTTGAAGGATAATTTTCAGCAAGCTAAACTATTGTTTATGCACTATTAATGGGGTGAATTTGACTATTAGAAAGTAAGATTCATCTACCCTAGGGCTAACTTAACATAATTCCAAACCATATAGAGACTTGCTTATTTAGGCATTTTAAAGGATGAACCTAACTATTCAGAGGTTCAGATTCCTCAATTCTAATGCCCTTTTAACTACATACATTGCACCCTTTTGAGGGTGAATTCCAGCCATCTATACTACTGTTTTGTGCACTACTGTGAGGTGAATTTGACCATTGAAAGGTCAAATTCATCTACCCTAGTGCAATTTATCTTTCTAACATGCTAAACACATATGAAATTACCACCTAGCTATCAAACGTTAAGCTTATTAACAGAAACTCAGCACATAACCAAGCAGATTCTAAGAGTTGCATGCATACACTGAAATAATGATAATCTTTCTTCAGTTTCTACATTAAGAATGGAGGAGAAGAAGATTCAGATTCACATATTCTTGAAGAAAACACAACATGAACCAACAAGTTTAAAACAAGGTCTGAATTCAATAATTTTGTATAAAGTTCACTGTTACAGACCTTTAAAGAGAAAGAAAAATAAGCAAGAGACTTGACCAAATAAAGGTCAAGTATGAACAGCAAGCAGCAAGAAAGAAGAGAAATCAGCAACAGCAACAACAACAGAAAACCAGAGAGAACCAGTACTCAGCAATAACCAAACCCAGAAATCTTGAGTAGAAATACTTAGGACTCTCAGCAATCAGACTCCAAAACAGAAAAAAAAAAAAAACAAAGGAACTGAGAACCAATTCCTCTAAAAGAAATCAGATTTTTCTTTTCTAATAATAACTTTCTTTTTTGAATGAGAAGTATTTTGTATTTCAGTAGCTCAGAGAGTGTCCAAAAAAAGTGTAAGCCCCACCATCTCTAGAAAGAGGGTCTATTTATAGGATATTTGGGAATGGGATATTCTTTTGAATATTCCTTATCCAAAGCTGAAAAACAGCACTAAATAGTACATAGGGCAACTGTCAACCCTACCTTTGGGACAGCTTCCCCTATTCTAGAACTTTCTTACTCATTAAAAGACCTCTTTACCCTTGCAAATCTGATTTCCTAAACTGAGTTACCTAATGTACCCCTTGAAGTCCTTGAATTTACCATTGGGTAATCAAGGTTAAACTCACTTGGGTTATTATTTAAATCTAGTTACCTAAACCTAGTCAGGTTCCTTAGTTAACTAGGACTGATAAGTATTATTAGCTTGATGCTAGTTTACTTGGCTTAATTAAAACTAATCTTGATTCTTTAAGCTTTGGTGAATTATTTTAGATTTAAACCTAATTGTGATTAACTCAAATTGAGTCATTATACTTAATCAACCTAATCGAGTGATCAACTTAATTAACCATTAGTGAAGGCTGCAATTAACTAACTCTTACCTTAGTATGTAATTAGCTTATTAAATGTTGACTAATTGAGATGATTAACTCACTAATCAATCTTTGATTTTAGGTGAGCTATTTTCAGGTTCTAGGTTAGTTAGTTTAGGTCCTTAGAGTTAGTTTCCAATTATACTGTTAGTTATCTTAGTTTCAAGGGTATACCTAATCAAACTAATTAATAGTTAACTAATCAAACTACTAAATCAAAGATGAGTTGAGGCGAAATCAATTCAACAATAAACTAAAAATCAGAAAACAGGTTAGGGGTCGAACAGCTGAGCATGATATACAAAGAAAAACTAAACATGGTCAATAAACTGATGTAAGCACATGAAAAACTCATAAATCATCAAAACATGAATTATATCATTCCAATATCCAAACAGGGTTCAATTAACCTAAGCATGCATGTGTGAACCAAGTCTAAACTAAGAACATGTTTTAAAATATATTTTAGGGCTTCGAACTAATCAAGCATGAACAGGTAAAAGAAAGTAATCAAAACAGTGATAAATTCATAAGTAAACAGTCACACAAAGTAGAAAAGAAAACTGATTAAACTACGCCTATTCATGCTTTAAAAAAAACACGAAACACATAGAAAGGAGAGGGGGGTACCCGTAAAAGAAAGGTTTGGCCGGCAAAAAATGAAATAGTCGGACCTTGGTCGGACTCCGGAGGGATTGAAAACGAGTCAAACCCATATGAATCAATTTCTCTTATCAAGAGCAACTGACTCATGTAGGTTTGAACCGTTAAATCGTTCGAAGTCGACCGTTGTAGCATTTTAGGTTTTTTCAGATTCTTAGATCTAATCGGGTGATTTTGGTAGGATTTTGGGGAAACTGATGTGGGATGGGGTTAAGGGTGAGGAGAGGGTTGTAGGGTGAACGGTTGGGGTGGTTTGGAGATGGTCCGCCACCATTAGGCGAGTTCCGGTGGCGGAAACCTAGGGCGGCTAGGGTTTGGTCGAGGCAGAAGAAAGAGAGACGAAGGGGAGGGGAGGCGGCTAGGGTTTGGTGGGGGTTAGACTTTGATGGAAATGAGAGGGATGGTGAATATTTGGACATACATATAGTTAATGTATAATGAGTTCTCAATCGTTGGATCTGGAAAGATCAACGGTTGAGATCTTTCGATTTAATTTGAACGGTGTCGTTTTGGGTACTGGGGCCAGACCGGGTAGGAGTTTATTGAGCTGGGTCGTTTGAGTGTATAGAGATAGGGATTGTGCCTGGGTATTTCTTGGCCCAGGTCCGATTTAATTCTCTTTTTAAACTAAACTAACTAACTAATTAATTTAAATTAACTTAAAACTCCAAAAAATTGTATTAATTAATTCTAATTCAGTCTAATTAGAGATTGATTGGTAAATAAATTAAGGGTGAAACAATTAATTTTGACACTCATATATTTTAAAAGAAAAAAGCAATTTTCACAATTTGTTCGGAAAAAATGACTAAATTTAGCAGTTAGTTATTAAAACTACATTACATCAAATAATCATCATCTATTTTGTTATTTTATTAAATTAATTACAAATAATGAATATATAATTCCTTGATAATAATGATGCGCCTAATTTTGCAAGTTTAAATAATTTTAAAGGATGAATTATGAATATTCAATGCAAAATAAATTCACAATTAACACTAAAATTCAACAAAAATTTGTGAAATTAATTTATTTTATTGAATTTTGTAGGATTATATGGTGGGTGAAAAATCACATGCTCACATTAGGTAAACAAATCAAAAAAACTAACATAATCTTTGACTTATCTACAAACATTCCCTCCCGTAAACTGATGTTTGCAAACATTCAGTTTACTCAATTTAAACATCTTCTTCATAACCTTCTAGAGAACAAACACCAAGCAAGTCTCTTAATTTGTGAAATGTTGACAGCTTAAGAGGCTTTGTGAATATGTCGGCAACCTGATCTACACTTTTGCAGTAAACTAATTCAACTGTGCCATCTCATGTGAGATCTCTTAGAAAATAGTACTTCACATCTACGTGCTTACTTAGACCATGTAGAACAGAGTTTTTTGAGAGTTGGATAGCAGAACTTATAAAGTTTTGATTTGTATGAGAAATCAAATAAGAAATAGCCCAATAGGACTAAGAGAAAAGAGAGCAAAAGCCTCTGACTTTATTCATGCTTTCGTATATAATGAATTGTCTTACCACTGAAAGTTCTAGAGATTATATTTATATACAGGGGTAAAAACATAAAGAACTAATGCTAATTATCTGGGCCGACCCGGCAGAGTTTGGACTGTTAAGCAATATGGGCTGCTAAGCCCAATACAAATAAATACATATGAACACTTCTTTCAGCGTACACTATGTAACTCCAACACCCCCCCTCAAGTTGGAGGGTGGGAACACACCCAACTTGGCATTAGTAGAAACATGATGTAAAGAGATCAAACCATCAGCCAACTTGGTCCGGATGAAGTGACGATCAACCTCTATATGTTTGGTGCATTCGTGAAAAACAGGGTTCTTAGCTATGTGAATGGCAGCTTGATTATCATAGAAAAAAGGAAGAGGAGTAGGGGCTTGTAAGCCCAAGTCAGACAACAAACGAACCAGCCAAGACAACTCAGCAACAAGTTTGCTCATTGCTCTATATTCAGCCTCAGCGGAGGATAAAGAGACTACCTGTTGTTTCTTGGACTTCAAACTAATAAGGCTACCACCCAGGAACACACAAAATCCACTAACAGAACGACGAGAATCAGAGCATGCAGCCCAATCACTATCACAGTAGCCAATCAAAGAACAATCAGCAGAATCATTAAGAAATATACCAACATCAGAAGTCCCTTTTAAGTAGCGTAAGACATGTAAAGCAGCATCCATGTGAGGAACCCTAGGTGTTTGGAGGAACTGACTAAGGTGTTGGACAGCAAAGCAAATGTCAGGGCAAGTATGGGTAAGAAAGTTAAGTTTCCATATGAGGCTCCAATATGTGTCAGGTCTGGGCAGAGGGTTACCAACCTCAGAATGCAACTTAACATTCAAATCCAATGGGCATATTACAGAAGAGACATTAGTACACTCAAAATCAGCAAGCAAATCACAAATGAACTTTTTTTGATGCAAAAGAACACCAGAAGAGGTATAATGAATCTGAATACCCAAAAAATAATGGAGAATACCAAGATCCTTTATTCGAAATTGGTCATCCAGAAAACTTTTCAAGGCAGCAATTTCAAGCATATCATCCCCTGTTAGAATGATATCATCTACATATATAGCGAGAAACACAATAGATTGAGGTGATTTCTTCATAAAGAGGGAGTAATCATTCAAAGAATGGCTATAACCTCTAGAGCAAAGGGCATGAGACAATTTAGCATACCATTGGCGAGAGGCCTGACGCAAACCATACAAAGATTTATTCAATTTACACACCAAAGTGTTAACAGAAGAGTCAGAATCAACAGTAAGTCCTTGAGGGAGTTTCATGTACACCTCTTCATCCAAATCACCGTGTAAAAAGGCATTATTGACATCCAACTGGAACAAAGACCATTTTTGTTTAACAGCATAGGCTATAAGGCATCTAATAGTACAAATTTTGACAACAGGAGAAAATGTTTCATGAAAATCAATACCCTCTATTTGTGTATCTCCCCGTACGACTAACCTAGCTTTGTATCTTTCCACACTACCATCAACTTTATATTTGATATTGTAAACCCATTTACAACCAATTGGATTTTTACCTTTGGGTAGTTCCACAATATACCAAGTCTTGTTAGCTTCCAATGCCTCAAACTCTTTCCTCATGGCTTCCTGCCAAGCTGGATTGGCAGCAACTTGAGCATAAGAGTGTGGCTCAACTGCTGCATGTTGAGCAACAGAAGTGGAGGCAGTAGAGGTGCAAGAAATAGAAGGAGGAAGCTGAACTACATAATCTTGAAGATGAGAAGGAAGATGATGATTTCTAGAAGATTTTCTAACTACAGGAAGAGGTGAATTGGAAGTAGAAGAAGAAGTGACAGATGGAAGTGGGATGGAAGAAGAAGGAGAAGGAGGAGGATCAGAGGAAAAACTAGAGGTAGATTCATTAAGATAAGGAGGAAAACCAAGAGGAAAATGAGAGGAAGGAGAGGAAGAAGTGAAGTAATTGAGATGGAGGAGAAAAATAGACTCATGAAAGAGGACATCTCTGGAGACAAAAACAGACTTGTTCTTAAGATTGTAAAGCTTGCAGCCTTTTTTGCCAAAAGGGTAACCAATAAATACACAAGGGACAGCCCTAGGTTGAAATTTATCCCTATGACACTTGGGCACACTTACATAACAAAGGAAACCAAAAGTTTTTAAATGACTATAAGAGGGTGCTTTGCCATAAAGGATTTCAAATGGGGTTTTGTGAGATAAAATAGAGGAAGGGAATCTATTTATAAGATAAGTGGTTGTTAAAACACAACCCCCCCTCCTAGAATTTTGTTGGAAGTTTGGATTGGAACAATAGAGCTCTTGATGTTTCTAGCAAGTGTCTATGTTTTTTCTCAACAAACCCATTCTGTTGTGGTGTATGAGGGCATGTAGTTTGGTGCAAGATCCCATTATCAGAAAAAAATTGGCACGCTAAGTTTGAAGAACCAAGCTCCAAAGCATTATCACTTCTGATTGTTTGAAAAAAGAGATTAAATTGTGTTTTGACCATGGCAACAAAAGCTTTAATTAAAGTAAAAACATTGCTCTTGGAACTCATTAAATGTGTCCAATTTTCCCTACTAAAGTCATCTACAATTGTCAAAACATATTTAGCACCAGAATAATTTTGAGTATGATAAGGCCCCCATGTATCAATGTGAATGAGTTGAAACAGAGAAGTAGAGTTGGATGTACTATCGGGAAAAGGCAATCTAGCTTGTCTGGCCAAAGGGAAAACAGAACAAATAAAAGTCTGTTTAGAAGACAAATCAGAAGAAATAGAAGGTATACACTTCAATTTTGCAAAAGAAAGATGTCCCATTCTATTATGCCAAATCATATCAAAAGTATTCACATGTTGTACAGAATGAACAGAGGAAACAGAAGTATTCAAAGATGAGCTAGATACATTCTGCACAGTATTATTCAAAACAGAACCAGAAGGGCATGAACTGGGAAGGTGATGAAGTTTGTATAGCCCTTGGTCCAGTCTACCAAGAACCAGAAGCTTCTTCCTGACTAAGTCGGGAACAGGAAGTGGAGTAATGTAAAAAAGAAGTTCTTTAGTAGAATTCATGTGATCAGTTGCTCCAGAATCTACTATCCAAACACTTCTAGCTACACTAGTTAACATGCAAGAAGAATAAGCAGCAACACCATTAAGCTCAGGCAAAGATTATTGCTACCAGCAAAGCTAGCAGACCCCTCAAAGTGAGGTTGAGGATTGGAATCAACAAGACTGGATTGTTGCATCAAACTCAAGATTTGGAAATACTGATCCATAGTAGGACCAGGTATGCCAGAAGCTGGACCATTGAAACCAGATGTTGTAGGAGAATTAGAATTTTCAGAAGACTCAACATTTGCAGCAGTCCCAAACCTCTTTCCCTTGGTAAAATTGAAACCTTGTGGAAATCTAATCAGTTTATAACACTTATCAATTGTATGACCACTCTTTTTGCAGTACTTGAAGAATAAGTCTTTGTTCTGATTAGGAACCATCCTCTGATTAAATGAGTCAAAATTGACCTTCTGAGTGTACTGCCTTTGGGGCTGAAGATGAGGAGGAAACCTAGTAGGTGTAGTTGTATTTGCACTGAAAGATGCTAGGTCAGGTGTGAAATGAGTATTGAGAGTCACTTGTCTCTGTTTTTCATCTTGCAGAAGAATGTTATATACATTATCAAGTGAAGGAAGTGGATCCATCATGAGAATATTGCTTCTGACAGTTATATAAGTTTCATTCAGTCCCATTAAGAATTGGTGAACCTTATTCTCTTCATCTTCCCTCAACAAACCCTCTTTCGCAGCACAAGTGCATGTATTTGCATGATTTGAACCCATAGCCCCCAATTCATCCCATAATTTTTTTAACTAGTTGAAATAAGAAGCTATATCAAGGGGTACCTGACATGTGGAAGCCAATTCTTTTCTAATTTCAAATTTTTTTGTTCCATTATTCCATACCTATTGTTCAACTGTTTCCAAATGCTTTCAGCAGTGTCGGAATATTGGACACTCTCAGAAATCTCAGGTGTGAGTGAGCTGGTTAGCTAGGATATAACCATATTTTTACACATGTCCCATTGTTTAGACTCAGGGGAACCAGCAGCCGGCTTAGGAAAACTACCATCGATGAATGCAATTTTATTCCTAGCCAACAAGGATACAATAATGCTCATTCTCCACCCACAAAAACCACAACCAGAAAAAGGAACAGCAACTAAGGACATCGCAGGTATATCAGATGAATGAAGGAATAATGGACTAGAAGCACGTGGTGTGAATTCAAAATCAGCAGTACTACTACTAGACCCGTTAGCCATGACACAAACTAGACGGAGAAACACCAACAAAATAATACAATCAGCAAAATCAACAGAAATATACCATAGAACCTCAACCAACAGTGTTCAATAACCACCAGAAAGAGTATAGGAAATAAAACGTGTTTACCAACCTTCTTCACACCGGAGAAGAAAGACCTCAAAAAACAAATGCACGGCGTCACTGAAGGTAGAGTCACAAACCCTAGTTTCGAACCTTATCCCAAAACCGGAGAAATTCGACAAAGATACACCAACAACTCAACAAAATAGGAAAACAATTGTTGTAAAACCAACAATATTAGCCGGAAACTGGAAAAAAATTGCAGAAGTGGATGAATTCCGACGAAAATCAAACTTGAATGGATTTGAACGAGTCTACCATTGACCGACTCGAGAGATAAAGATCTACAATATTTCGGGCTCTGATACCATGTAAAGTTTTGATTTGTATGAGAAATCAAAGGATAAATAGCCTAATAGGACTAAGAGAAAAGAGAGCAAAAGCCTCTGACTTTATTCGTGCTTTCGTATATAATGAATTGTCTTACCACTGAAAGTTCTAGAGATTATATTTATATACAAGGGTAAAAATATAAAGAACTAATGCTAATTATCTGGGCCTACCTGGCAGAGTTTGGACTGCTAAGAAATATGGGCTGCTAAGCCCAATACAAATAAATACATATGAACACATCTTTCTGCGTACACTATGTAACTCCGACAGAACTATTGTCACAATAAATGACCAGAGGTTCCTCCTTCATAAAATATAGCTCTTGAAGAATTCATTTTAACCAAACTGCTTGGCAGGCACATGAAGCTGCCACAACAAATTCAGCTTCAATGGTTGACAAAGTGACTATTGGCTGCTTTTTTGATGACCATGAAACAGCCCCCGAACCAAGCACAAAAACATAGCCCAAAGTACTTTTTCTAACATCTTGATCTCTAGCATAATCACTATTTGTTAATCATATCAGACCGGACTTATCACCTTTCTTATAAAACAAACCAAATTCAATTGTACCTTTCAAGTATCGAAGAATCCGCTTGGCAGCTATAAGATGTATCTCCCTTGTATTTTCCATGTATATGCTAATGAGACTCACAACATGCATATCGGGTCTTGTCGCTGTCAAGTACATCAAACTTCCCACAATTTGTTTCTAGAACGTGCTGTCCACTTTTTTTCCTCCAAGATTTTAGTAAGCTTCAGTCCAAATTCCACAGGTGTCTTCGCACAGTTGCAATCTGTCATTTGAAATCTATCAAATATATCCCAAATATATTTATTTTGGGATATGAAAATTTCACTCGCAGATTGAATAACTTCAATTCCCAAAAAATAGCACATTAGCCCCAAGTCAGACATATCAAACTCAACCATCATAGACTTTTTGAAATTTTCAAACATGGCAACATCATTTCCGGTGAATATAATATCATCCACGTAAAAGGCACGCAATGAGTATTTTTTCTCCATCTTCACTCTTAACAAATAGTGTATGGTCATAAGAACATTTTTAAAACCTTCCTTCAAAAAATAAGCATCAGTGCTACATTATGCTTTAACTTATAAACTTTATGTTCAAATCCATGTTTCACATAACCAGGACGTTGATCACTAAATACATGTTTTTTCAAGTCTCCGTGCGGAAATGCTGACTTTACATCCAATTGGTAAATTGGCCATGACTTCTCTGATGCCAAAGCAATCAACAATCTGATTGTATCAAGCCTTGTAGCTGGAGCAAAAACCTCACTGTAATCAATTCCGAACTCTTGTTTGTAACCTTTAGCTTCCAAGCAAGCCTTGTACTTGTCAACTTTACTATTTTCCTTCAATTTTGTCTTGTATACCCACTTGACAACAATTGTGTTATGACCATCTCCTTGAGTTGTTTGTAGATCTGCTGGTGATACTTGTACTTCTTCCACAGACTGCTCTTTCTTGTCATCACTATCAAAATCTGTTGGAATACTTTGTTGGGTATTCTTTTCATTCTAGGGCCATTTTCTTTCTTCGTCAAAGACAACGCCGTGACTAATGATGATTTTCTTAGTGCTAGGATTATAAAGCTTGTAAGCTTTTGATTGACTTATAAAACCAAGAAAAATATATTTTTCTCCTTTATCATCAAGTTTACTCCTTCTTTGATCTGGAATATGAGCAAAAGCTATGCAACTAAAAATCCTAAAATGATCAACAATATTGGTTTGTGCCTGCTCCAAGCTTTTTCAGGAGTAATATTTGAACAAGTGTGGAACTTCTGTTTAATATATGAACACTCCAGTTTACTTCTTCCGGCCAAAAGCTTTTTGGAACACATCTTTTTGAGAAGAGGCTTCGCACCATATTTAATATAGTACAATTCTTCCTTTCACAAACACCATTTTGCTGCGGTGTGTATGTTGTAGTGAGCTGCCTCTTAATTCTATGTGTCTCAGAAAATTTTGCAAATTCATGTGAGTTGTATTCTCCACAACGATCAGTGGGAAGAACCTTAATTGACATACCAATCTCTTTTTCAACAAGCAATTTAAATTTCTTAAAGGCTAGGAAAGCTTTAGATTTTTATTCCAAAAAATAAACCCATATTTTTCGACTGATGAAATCATCAATGAAAGTAATCAGATATCTTTTTCCTCCATTTGAAGTGTGATTTATCGGCCCGCAAATATCAGAATGAACAATCTCCAACCTCTTCTTAGCTCTACATGATTTTTCTTGTGGAAATTGATTGTGATGTTGTTTTCTAATAACACATTCCTCACAGATTTGAGAGGGAGCAGTAATTTGAGGAAGACATGTGACCATATTCTTCTGTTGGAGTGTATTCAAACCTCAAAAAATCCAAAACTCAAGTAACCATAACGAAAAATCCACAACCATGAGGGATTGTTTACTTCAGACATCAAACAGGATTCAATACTATTAATCTTTAGATGAAATAATCTGTTGGAACTCATTTTAATTACTGCAATAGATCCTCTCACAAGGTCATGGATTTCACACTCACCCTTCTTAATCGTGATAACATAACCTTTCTCTTCTAACTGGCTAACACTCGGTAAGTTGCTTTTCAAGTCAGTAACATATAACGCATTAGAGATTGTCTCGACAAAACCATTCTTGATTTTAATTTTGATGTCACCTTTTCCCGTTGCATCCACAGTAGAACAATCACCAAACTAACTTTAGAATGAAAGATTTCAACTAAATAAGAAAAGCAAGACTTACTTCCATTCATGTGATTACTGTAACCTGTATCCAAATACCAAACATCTCGCATGGGTTCCTTCCCTACTTGAATAGCCATCAACAAGGTATCATCTTCCTTGTTCTCAGCAAAATTGGACTTTTACTCCTTTTCGTTGTCATTAGGGAACCTAATATAACATTCAAATGCATAATGACCAACTTTATGGCATCTGTAGCACTCTACCTTGGATTTGTCATGATCTCGATCTCTACCTTTGCCTTGAGACTGGTCATTGTTGGCTTTGAAATTCCTGTTGGAATCTCCACCTACATTTCGGCCTCTATGATCTCTTCTTACTCTGTCATGACCTCTACCTCTACCCCTTCCTCTAGAACTAGAAGAAGAAATAAAAGTAGAAGACTTCAAAGCCTTCTCTTCGGAAGTTTGCGGTTCATCTTCTGCTCATGTACCAACAAGGAGCTTTGTAATTCGTGTAGATAAAGTGCATCGATATCTTTTGACTCCTTAATAGAGCAAACGACATAATCATACTTTGGTCTGAGCGAACGCAATATCTTTTCCTCTATTGTTACATCCCCCATCTCTCACCATGAAATTGCATTTTGTTGCATATCTCCATGGTTCTAGCACAATAGCTAGTGACATATTCTCTTTCCTTCATATGCAAAGTTTCGAAGTCCCTCCTCAAGGCTTGAAGTTGTACTCGCTTCACTCTTGTAGAGCTTTGATACTTTTTCTTCGTGGAATCCCATATATCCTTGGAAGTTTCTTTGCAAAGAATAGTTTCCAAGATGAGACATTCAATAGTCTGAAAGAGATAATTTTTTGCCTTTAAATATTTCAGCTTTCTTGCTTCATACTTTGTCTTTTGAGCAAGCGTCAAAGTTTCCCCTATTGTTGGTGCTTTAACGCCATCCTCAACAATTTTCCACTACTCTTTTGACCATAAAAAAATCTCCATCAGTATACTCCAGTGGTCATAGCGACCATCAAAACGGGGAATAATTGCTTGCACAAAATTTCTTTATGAAGCCATAGGTGAAGAACAGAATTTTGGATAAACTCTCCCGCACAGGTGTTTCGCTCTTTTCTGGATCGAACTTGCTTCTAATACCACTATTAAAAAAAGGAATAAATAAGTGAGGTGATGTCACTGCATAAAGCAATGTGAATTCTGCTGGAACAAAGTAAAAATAGAATTTCAAAGAACAGGGAAAGCTATATTATGTCTAATGAGCTACTGCTCACTTGGTTTATTTATTCAACATCATCAGCCATTTTATAGGAAATTACAACAAGTAGAAAAGCATAAAAATAGGAACTACTTACTAAACTCTAGGTAACAGAAATCAAATCTCCTAAATATTAGGTAAACATATCAAAACAACTAACAAAATCTTTGACTTATTCTACTTTTTTTTGGTAGAAAGACGAAGTTTATCATTCATTGGCAAGCATAACTACATAAGGATGATTCCCCAGGGGGTTGCCAGTATTCTAACTATCATAGCTAGTAGTACTAGTAGACATTAGGATTTCCAAGTTCAGCTAGTCTATGTAGTATATTTATAGAAACAAGTCTAGTAGTAGTTGCACCAATTTTTTCATCACAGAGTAGCTTCAAAAACTTTGTAGGTGGATGGTGCAAGGTTGTCAAGAAGTTGATGTTTGATTTCTTTGATTCTTCAGTCGCCAAAAGTGAGCCACCTTGTTACCTTCACAGGAGTTATACCGGATCATCGAATTCCCCAGTCTCTTCGGTAATGGCCTCCACTCGTTTATAATGTTAGCATAAATGGAACTGTTATTTTGATCAATTAGGTAAAGTATATTAGTTTCGATTTCCAAGCCGGGGAGATTTGTGTCACATGCAAATTGTCGACCCGATTTGAGGGCTGGTAATTCCATATGAGTACCAAAAGTTGCGCTATAGAATCTTAGTTTCCGGTCTCCTGATGGTTCCGAAAAATAGCACCAATACCATCTTTTTTGTATTTTCCTTTAAAAACTCCATCAATATTGAGCTTCAAGGCAGTGGTGTGGGGGGTACCACTTGACAGTGATAGCTGAGGTTAGAGGATTTTGAAGTGTACAGTTGGAACAATACTTATATTCATTGGAACGCGTCAAAACAGTATCAACGGAAAGGCTGTTCCAAAGATTATCGAAGGAGTTATGATTTCTATTTAGCCACAAGTTCCAAATAGCAATATAACAACAGAAAAGGGCCTAAATTGCCCTTGTAGTATTCGCCCATGTGCATGAATACCCTCCGTTAAATATTAAACACATCTTTGTCCCTACCGTTACCCAAAATGTGATATTATTGCCCCTCTAGGCTAACTGGGCCGTTAGTTTAGCCTCCTGTCACCATTAATAGGTCTCAATTAATAAGTTTAACCACTTCTTACCAACCCCCACCCCTCTTTACCTACCCACCTCCTTTTATTTACTCCCCATCGCCTTTTTCCCTTCTTCTTCTTATGCTTCTTATTCTTCTTCTTCTTATTCTTCTTCTTCTTCTTCTTCTTCTATGATTTCATTAATCTCAACTCAATTTTTTTGCCATCTCATAAACTTTGAAATAAGTTTAGGGTAATTTGTCTATCGTCTTCAACATCTCTACCCATAAAGAAAATGTCTGAGTGTTCTAGTGTCTCAACTGGGTTGAGGAGAAATTGTTATTGTGGAAAGGCTGCTAGCAATTTTGTTGCTTGGACTCCGTTGAATGCTGGGAGACGATTTTCCAAGTGTTCAATGTCGGAGGTAAGTCTCAATTAATTTTGTGTGGAATAAGATTAGTTTATGGGGAAATAGGGATTTCGGGTTAATTCTTTGTGATATTTGGACAGGGAAAAAAATGTTCTTATTGGGAATGGGAGGATGACGAGATTCCTCCTAGAATCGTAGAACTGATCTGCAAGTTAAAAAGGGAAAAAGATAGTCTTCGACATGAAAAGAATATTTTGCAGCGAAGGATGGTCGATCTTGAAAATTATGTCCTCGAAGGAATTGAGAAGGTTAAAGAAAATGATGAATTGAAGAAGAAAGTTACAGATCTTGAAAATTTGCTGGCATTTGACGTTGGATTAATTCAAAGTTGAAGGACAAAGTGTTCAAGCAATGGCTTGTCATTGGAATATCATGGTGTTGTTTTGTTGGTTTAATCTCAAGTTGGATAAGGTAAAGTGATTGACATGGTGTTGTATGTTACTACTAGAAGATGTAATGTTTTGAACTTATGTTGGGAATGTAGTTGTAATGTTTTGAACAACTTATCAGTCATTTTTCTTTGCATGCGAGTGAAAGGAATGTTTGAATGAGAATAGTTGGAACAACACAGAACCAAACAAAGGAATGTTTCTGGCTCTTAAGAATTATTATTCTAATACATTCCTCTTAACATAAGGAATGACAATTCTTGTATAAACACAAATTTCAACTTCTTATATCAAAACAAAAGAGAGAAGCAACCAAAGCTTTTACACCTATTACCATAAACATTTTCCTAAAAATAATCTCACTTGTTCTCCAAACACTGGAAAACGAACCAGCAATTGATTTCTCACGAAAAACATTTTCAAAACACCTTCAGCTAATTCATTCAAAGTTGGATATGATAATTCACCATTACCAAAACATAATTGTTCTTAACCATCAGGTGCTTAACCAATGACAAAAAGTAAGATGTAATCAACCACCTGATGGTTAAGACAAAAGAACTATCATAGACTTTAAACATTCACAAAATAACCATTAACTACAAATTCAATTACTTAGAAACGTCTGAATTAGCTGATGCTCCTTTTCCCTTTCTTCCCATCACCTTCAGTCTTTTTTTCGTTGCCTCTGTTTGCAACTGGTTGGATGTCATAGCTGCCTTCCCCTTCCAAGTGATCTTCTTTGGTGAGTAAGGCAAGTTGGTTGGAATTGATGTACCAGTGTGATCTCCTTTGAACTGAATCCTTCTTGTTCCAGTTGTACTTTGCCTATTCACTCTTTTTTGTAGCCTTGTTTGTGTCTCATAAATAATCATTGGCCTCAATGGGGGGTCTTCTTCATTTCCAATATCGGGACCATGTGCAGTAGAAGTTTGGGTGGAAAACATTGATTGCTGTGATTGTTGTGTGGCAGCTTGAAAGGCATCAGACTCTTCTTCACTTTGAAATGCATCAGTCTCTTCACTGATTGTTGGGATTGAAGTTTGACTGCATGTTGCTGCTCCTTTCCTCACTTGTGAGCACATTCCAAGATCCTAGATTGCCAATATTATATGTCAAATACAATAATGTAACTGAAAGTAAATAATAATTATGAAATACTTTACCTTGTCACATTCTCTTGCATTGTGGTTTGTTTCACCACATTTACTACAAGTAATCTGACCTCCCTTCCTTGAAATAGCCCATATTCCCTTTCTTTTTCTTTCCTCATCAGGTTCCCTGTTTCTTTTAACCTTTGGCCTCCCAGCAGACTTGACAAGATCAGGTGGTTCCATGGCTTGTGCAGGAGTAACTTTCCGGAACTTTGAACCCCTCATAGGCTTCATCTTATGTTGATATGTTAGCTAGTAAGCATTCTTACTATACCATTCACTCATTTTTGTTAAAGGATCATCCTTCTTGTATATCAAAGCCCTTATTGTATGAGGGCAAGGAATACCAGACAAGTCCCAAAGTCTACAAGTACATCTCTTTTGTTCCAGATTGACTGTGTTCTATCCTCACCTTCTGACACCTCATATTCGCTATTACCACAAAAAACCACCTTACAACTTTGACTTATTTGCCTATAATCACTAAAGAGTTTAATGCTTTGTGGACTGTAATCAACTGTCCAACTACTAACCTTATCTTCATTAGCAACCAACAAAAGCATTACTTTTACCCTAATTTCTTCCAACATTTTAATGATAGGCTTGCTCCTAGC
Source organism: Nicotiana paniculata (assembly GCA_005239505.1). Classification (NCBI taxonomy): domain Eukaryota; kingdom Viridiplantae; phylum Streptophyta; class Magnoliopsida; order Solanales; family Solanaceae; genus Nicotiana; species Nicotiana paniculata. The sequence goes on from MDKI01075151.1 coordinate 24,461, forward strand.
CTCCAGTATCCAAGCATTGAATGACTCTGTGAAATTGTTGTCTACCATCATGTTCTTAAATTGAGTATCAAGGTAAGCTTTACACCAGGAAGTTGGTGGATAGTGCAACACATCTTCTGCAGCATCCTTAGACAATTCTCCCAATTTTGACAATTGATCTACAAACTCTTCCTCATAACTACTCCAGGCACACCACCACATTAATTTTTTCATTTCACCACTTCTCCATTTTTTACACCAATTTGCTTCAATATTTCTCATACAATATCTGTGATGTGCTTCAGGAAGCACAGTCTTCACTGCATCTAACAGTCCATATGATATCAAAGAACAGAATAAAAAAGTTAGAGAAATTCATAAAACAAGGATAACAACTAAAATTCAGAATGCTATAATAATTATTACCTTCTGCATATCAGAAATAAATGTCACTCCAATACCATCTTTTAGGTCCAAAGACCTCTGTAGCATCTCCATAAACCAGGTCCATGTGCTACTATTTTTTTTATCAACCACAGCCCATGTCAATGGATAAAATTGGTCCATAGCATCCTAACCAATGGCAACCAACAATTGACCTCTAGCCCTTCCTTTCAAGAAAGTCTCATCTAACCCAATAAATGGCCTCAAACCATTTTTCCAACCTTGCTTCAATGCATAAAAACAGATGTACATTCTAAGAAATTTTCTTTTTCCTGCCAACAATGCCTCTTTTGATATGTTTATGATAACATCACTTCCAGGATTACTATCCCTAATTTCTTGGGCATATGCCTCAAGCTTGTTGTAATCATCAACAAAATTGCCCTCTAGTTTTTTCAAAGCCAATCTTTTAGCCCTCTTCAACTTCCATTTGGATACATTTAACATGTAATCATCCTCTAGTTCCCTTTCATATCCTTCACCTTAAATTTTGGGTTGTTTTGGATTTTGTTTTTAAAGTAATGAGCCAATGTAGAAACATCAGCTCTCTTGTTCACAAAAGCATCATCACAAGTGTGGTTTGGATTTAAATTCTTGATTTTAAACCCATGACTACCCCTTATTTGGAGATAAGACAAACAAATGGGCAGCCATCTTGACATATATACCTGGATCTAGTTCACTTTTCTTAACTACCAAAGCTTTCTTATTAGCAACATAATAGAAATTTATGACCTGTCTTGCTTCATGTATATTCTTAAAGGTCATACCTAAGTATAGATCCATATAATTTTCCAATTTTGTACCTAGATTTTTCCTCCTCTCTTGGATAAGTATTTCAAGTTCCTCAGAATTATATTCATCATAGTCAGATGCACCAAACTGAAATAAATCATCACTTTCTTCACCCTCAGTAGCAACTTCTACTTGTACATCCTGATTTTCAGTATGTTCTATGATATTTAAAGCAACAGCAGTAAGATCAAGGCCATCCCTATCAACAACAAATAACTCTATAACCTTGAATTGAGAGGAAATGAGAAGCTGAAGTGCCCTAATTCCATTATCATTATCAACCACATAATACCTGCCGGATGGGCCTTTCACTAAAAGTTGTTTAACTTCATTAAACCCTAAATTGATGAACTCTTCACTAATGTCTCTAACAGACAACAAATCTTGCATAAAATCAGTCCATTTGTCGACCAGAGAACCATTATAAAGTAACTAAGGTGAAAGGACCCAATGACCCCCATAGTTAAAAATAATATCCACTTTATCAATCATCCTTGAAAGAAGCACATGCAAAAAAGGGATAAACAAACATAGATGGACCGCATCAGCTATCGATAAATGACAAAAAAAAAATGACGAAAACAATCATAAAAGTAAAATACTAAATCGGGACCAACAAAAACCCAACATAACCATAAAAAGTCACAGCTTTACACAATAAATTGTCATTTTCACACAGATACTGTACCAGAAATTAAAAAAAACGGAAAAAAAAAATCTTTTCAGGACCTTAGATGATTTCTGGAGAAAAAGGGGTTTAAAAATTAAAAACGAAATTATAAAATCTACTCACCTTGATATTGCCATTGAATCTCAGACATCAATTTTCTATGATCTCCACGTGAAAATGCCCAGCAATGAAAACCCTAGGTGAAATAGGCTGGAAACGGAGAGGGAACTATCAAGAATGGGGTTAGGTATAAAATGAAGGAGAAACTGGGAAATTGGTATATAAGAATGGGGTCGGTACAAGGGTGTGTAGGGGGGGTTAGGTGATTAGGGTGGAAATTAATTAGTGAATTTATTTAAGACTAATAACACACTTAAATTAGTATTAGGCTAAACTAACGGCCAGTTAGCCTAGAGGACAATAATACCACAATTTGAGTAACGGTAGGGACAAAGATGGGCTTAATATTTAACGGAGGGTATTCATGCATATGGGCGAATACTACTGCGGCAATTTAGGCCCTTTTCCGATATAACAATATGCCAACCACAATTCCATCCTCAAGGAACAAGATGTAGTGGTTGGCATTTAGCTAGATAACCTAAAATGAAACCGAGAATTTATCAATAATTAATTAGGTCCTAAAATCACAAAGTTTCAAAAAAGAAAGTGAATGCGAGTTTTAGAGTGTGAGATAACTAGAACTTGCATAATAGACAAAGTTTTTTATTCAACTAAATCCTCCGCAATTTATGTATTAGATGTCTCATCATCATCCGCATGAGTTTTAACATCTATATAAGCAATTTAATTCCATGCATATAATAACCCTTCCGAAGAATTTAAGGTTGTTGGGTGTTGTCTAATTGCCAATGAAGTAAAATGAAAATTACAAAATGTCACGATTCAAATTCAAGAGACAATATTGAATTCTACTTCTTTTTTCGTTAAGTTAATGTTGATTCATTTTTTATATAATGCTTACGTTTTAAAATGAAGCATAATATAGCTGCAAAAGTTTAAGTTCAAAAATAATGAATGATCATCACATCTCCAATTCTTCGCTTAATAGCCTTATTAAATTGACCCAGATATTTCAATTTGAAAAGGCAGGAATATGTGAATAATAAAATCTCAATTGTATAATTATCTATTTACAATATCACAATTCATAATATCTCTTTGCCAGATCACTAATTAAAATATTCATCTTATTAATTAGACTGCATCTCAAAGTGTTAGAGTTTTGACCAATTCAAGCCCTTCCTCCAAGAATACTCATCCAAAGTTTATTTATATTCTGAAATGGCAGAAAAATGTTAAATTAACTCAACGTGCTACAGTTACCTCTTTTCTAGAACTTGATGTTAAAAAGAAATATTCCGAAAGAAGATTCCACGAAATATTTAAAATATGAAACAAAAAAAGAAGTTCAAGCCCTCTCTTTTGATTTGACTATTCTATTTTCTCTCTAGTCTTCCAAACGAACTCTTTAAATATATAAGCTTACGAACCCTCTCTATTATTTCCTTAAAATCTAAACCCAACATTAAAGTCAGTCCAGATTAAACAACATCATCCAATCTCTATATTTTTTTTTCTGCTTTTTCCCCTTAATGTTCAATTCTTGTATTTGTGGAAACTTTCATCATAAAGAAGAAGATGATGATATGGAAACATTAAGCCCTTGTTCAACTCCAAAAAGATCAAACAGAACTTCATTATCAAGAACCAAAGACACCAAATATAATCCTTATGCAGACCGTGGCCTAGACAAATTCTCTGCACTCTTAACAAATCTTGAAGATAAGAAACAAAAGATTTATACCCAAATGGGATCTGATGATATCTCATTCGTTCGTTTCGTTTTCTCGAATTCAGATTCAGTCAAACCTATTGTTGTCAAGTTGAAGGACAAAAACCAAATATCAAGTGACGACACTGATGATGATAAGCAAATGATCAAGAAGAAGTCGGAATTTGTTGATAAGCAGACTACTCATGAGGCCTCAAGTGAAATTCAAGAACGAGAAATGGAATCAAAGAGAAGGATATTGAAGAAGAAATTTTTTAGAAATTTGAAGTTGGCAAACTTTAAGAAACCAGCTTATTATTTGCCATTGGCTATAATCTTGATATTGGTTTTTCTAGCTATTTATGGAAAGTCTTTTGCAATATTGTGTACCTCAATTGGATGGTACTTAATTCCCATGATAAGATCAAGCACAAGAAGGCCAAAAAGGAAGAAGGAATATGTGAGAAAGTTGAGTGCAAAAAGAGTTACTATAAATGAAGGACCAACTACAGATAAATTGCTTGCTAGGAAACATGGCCAAAAGAGCAGCTAGTATATATTCTTTTGTGCATTCTTTTTCTTCCACTAGTTTTGATTTTTTTTTTTTTAATTTTGTGTGAAAATTCTTTTGTTGATTTGTAAATCTTCTATTTGTCGAGTTGGACTGGAAACGCAGCCAATCTTTAACATTTTTTTCCTCATATGTACATTAAAACTACGTTAGTTGCGTTACCAAGCAATGCTGGTCGAACAACATGTAGTAAATTAATTGAATTGTATGTTTTTTGAAAATTCAAGGAAATCAATAGTTTTTGTGTTCGTTTCATATTTAATGACTAGGCCAAATTGCTGGTTACGTACATTGACACATTAAGAAAAGTTATGTTTTCACATTTCATTACAATGTTTACGGATGACGCTCTTGCCAAATTTAGATCGAAAAAGCAGCCCGCGTGTCTTTAGCTATTTTAAAGAATCATGTTTGTCAAATGTCATGGCATCATTAGTATTACTAAGGGTTAGCTTGGGCAAACCTGAAATCCGATTTTTTTGGATTTTTGGTTTGGATTTTCGGATTACAGATTGAATTTTGGATTTTATTTTTAAAATTTTTGAATTTTGGATTGGATATTGGATTTGGTACTTCGATTTTTTGGATATCCGAAAATTCAAAATTCTTATACTTTATGTTTTGTCCATTATCCATATGTCAATAGTAATAAGTTCAATACTCTATCTATTAGATATTATCTCATGATATATTAGATATTAATTATTAAGTTACTGTGAGAATACTTTCTATTGGGACATGGTGTTACTATTTATATTTCTTATCGGCTATATTTATGTCTCTATTGTATTTCTTTTAATAATACTTTAATTATTTAAATACTTCATTTGGATGATTGCGGTGGAATGGGGAACTTTTCAGGCAATTTAACATGAATACTTCATTTGGATATTCATTTTTTGTAAAAAGAAGAAACATCTCAGCTTATAAGCTCAAAACCAAAAAATGTAAAATATTCTATCCGATTAATCCGAAATCGAACTTTAAAAATCCGATCCAATCCGAACTTATTTGGATTGGATATGGATTGTCATTTCTTCAATCTGATAATCGAAAATCCAAACCGAAATTTTCATATACAATCTGATCTGCCTGAATACCCTGATGGACTGTTATAAACAGCGGAAGCAATCCCAGTAACAAAATCACTTGTAATTTAGATAACTAGTATAAATGGGATTTCAAGGATTACCTCTTGAAGCGTGAATAAAGCTCCTCCATCACATGAGCCTCAAATTCCACAGCAACTCAATGAAATCACAATCATCAGCACGATCACGATTTCCGAACGTTCCACGGTCTTCGACTGTGTTACCCAAATAATATCCGAAAATAACAATTTCATGTGGGTGAAATTTTCTAAGAAAATAGGCTTAAAGTTTCGGCGACGTTGTTCTCCTCATCTTAGTGGAAAACCTTATGTATTTATAGCAGAAGTTTTAAGGGTTAAAACTCTTTTTCAAATCCTGTTGGGATTTTCTTTCCACCAAAAAAAAGATACCTTTATTTCCTATTATTTAGGCACGACAGGGTCCATGGACTTTAATTAACAAGGCTTCTAGTTATGGAATTAATTTTCAATTTTTGAAATTAATATCCACCATAATTAATTACGAATTATTTCACTAGAATTTTGTAATTGCACTCCTTATTCAATTTTAAAATTCATCCATTAAATCTTATTTAACTCCCATGTTAAGATTTGGATACTAATCAATTAAATTAAATTACTGACAATTTAATTTATTGATTATTTTCTTTAGACTTTCACTTACTTATTTCATGTATCGGATACAAAATTCACCGGTCGGGTTTACACATGAAAACTTATAATCTTTCATAAAGGTGTATCATCAATCTCGAAACCGAGACATGGATTCCATCAACTAACTATTACTTCGCCAATGTACATTATTATTATCCAATTTATCAGGCATATTGACCCACGAAAGAATCTCGCCTTTTAATAAATCAAAACAATAATACGCTAATAATAACTATATCGAGATTAAAAATATAAGTACATTTAATGGCTAGAGAGTTTATTTTATTAAGTCAGTATAAAATACTTATCTCTACTTGATCCGTTCAATACATACAAAATGTACTAGCATAAGAAGTTGGAATTAAACCATTCTCATAATCAAGATAAATTATACTTAATCTTGTGCTATAATCATTCCTGATGATTTGTCTAACATCATTAGATTGTGAACTCAAACTTTATACTTATAAGAACGATAATTTAATCTTCCGTGTATAAGCTAAATATTATACACTAAATCATCCTATATAAGCAAAGGATACAGACTAGTATATGATCTATTTAAAACTTTATTAAAACTGAATAAACAATTATTTCATAATAAATACTATATCTAAACAAGACCCATGGTTAATAGTATATATCCCAACAATATCCCACTTATACTTTTAACCATGACAATCATTAGAATATACTATATCCAAATGCATGGTCAATAGTATTGTAACAGCACAACCCGCTAGTGATATTGTCCGCTCTGGGCCTCGGTCCTCACGGGTTTAAAACGCGTCACTATGGTCTAAATCTTGTTAACTTATATATGCATCCCTCTTGTGTTTTTTCGATGTGGGACTCTGTCTAAAGTTTGGGGTGTTACATACACCCCCTCTTATGGACTCAGCGTTCTCGCTGAGGTTTGCCCCACCGCATGGGATTCACCTAGACTCAGCACTGAGGTTGACCCCGCCTAACCGGGATTTGCCTAAACTAAGTTGAACTCTGACCCACCATCGGCAAGGCTGATACAAGAGTGGCTCTGATACCATCTGTAACAGCCAACCCGCTAGTGATATTGTCCGCTCTGGGCCTCGTCCCTTACGGGTTTAAAATGCGTCACTAGGGTCTAAGGCTTGTTAACTTATATACCCAGCATCCCTCTTGTGTTTACCGATGTGGGACTCTGTCTAAAGTCTGGGATGTTACAAGTATATGCCCCAACAATCTCCCACTTAGACTCATGACCATGCATCTACAACTTTCTCAGGCATTCTTTTACATGGCTATTAAAAGTCTTCACCAAATAAGGTTTTGTTAAAGAATCTTGGAAAGTTATTTTGATGCAATATTTGTCTAGTAGTGCTTTGTCGTAACCATCTAGTTTGGTATTAAACTCTTCACGGATTCTGTTAACGAAACTATCCCAAGAGTGTACGCTGAACTATGATTTTCTTTAGCATTCTCCCGCTACGACGAAGTACTACTAATATTACCTTCATTACCTTGCGGCATTGATATATTAGTGACTTCTTACTATAATGTTCACTGTTCAAACATCACTCACACTCGATAAAGGCATATTATGTCTATTAACGTTCTCCCACTACTTAAATGCAATGGAGCGTAAATTCAGAAGTGTGGGTTTTGATGTTCTTGAACATCTAGTTATTTCTTTGCCCAATTTCTATAAAAATAATTTACTTCTAGGAACATGGTTTATTAAACAGCCCTTATCTAGAAAAATATAGTTGTTTAACAATTGCCATATTTTCTTTAGGACAATAAAAGAAAACTCCATTCGTTTTCTTGGATATTCAATAAACATGCACCTATCCATTCTTAGTTCCAACTTACATATCCGCTTTCCTTTCAGCACATATGCCAGACAATCCAATATCTGAACATGCCACAGACTGAGCTTACATTCAGTCCACAGTTCTATAGATGTCACATGTACTAACTTAGAAGGAACTAAATTCATAATGTAATTTGCAGTTTCTAGAAAATATTCCAAAATGAGTAAGGAAAATTTGAATAATACATCATTAATCTATTCATGTCCAAAAGAGACTTATTTCTTCTTTCTACCACACCACTCTATTATGGAGTTTACAATGTAGACAATTGAGATGTAATCCCTTATTCTAATAAGTAAAAAAAAGAACTCTTTAGAGAGGTGCTCGCCACTACAATCAAATTGCAGTAACTTAATATATTTCCTTGGTGCTTCTCCGTTTCAAGTCTTAAAAACCTTGAATTTCTTAAATCATTAAGAATTATTGTGCATCAAATAAATATATTAATATTTTGAGTAATCATTTATGAACATAAAAAAATACTCAAAACTATCTCTTACGAGTATGTTCATTTAACCATACAAATCAGAAGGGATTCATTCTAGCTTATCACTAGCTTTATTTCCTTTTGAAGGGAAACATCCTTTAGTCAAATTTCCTTCCAAACAGGATCCACAAATTGGTACTGCCTCTACTTTCAATGAACATTAAGGTCTATCCTTGAGAATATAGAATTCTTGTATTGTGAAGTTGAGATAAAAACATTAACAGATTATAATAAGTCAAAACACTGAATAATAAAATTCAGACTGCATTCAATATTTATATACATAAATGCATCTAGAATAATAAATTTTGATGGGAAAAGAATTATTCATGCAAAGTATATTATATAATGCAAGAACTATACAATCCAAAAATAAAAAGAACCAATTCAGATGGAGAGTATACTATTATTTTCATTCAATTGTATATAACTTTTTAATACGAAAAATTTAAGCACACTACACATATATATATTTCACGACCCCAGTTCGCCCTCCGTGAACATGTCTTGACGGCACCTAGTCCCTATAACTAGGTAAGTCTAGCAATGCGGAATATCAACATAAGTTGCGGAATAATTAAGTAAAAATGGAACAAATCTAAAAGAAGGATTGTAAATAAATGCCGCTTGGCATATACAACCCAAAATAATATAGAAGTCTACAATATCACCCCAAAACCCGGAAACTCACGGGAACCACAGGCTAACAGAATATAATACACTGCTCTAACTCCAGAATGTCTATACAACTGTAAGGGAGGATAAAGTTTTCACAAAAGTTGGAATAAGATAGAGACTCCTGGTCTGCGGACGCGGCAGATGTACCTCGAAGTCTCTGTTGTATCTCTCAACCTCGGGGATAGTGCACCTGAGTGGAGGTACCTGTATCTGCACATGAAAAATATGCGCAGAAAGGGCATGAGTGCACCACAACGGTACTCAGTAAGTGCCAAGCCTAACCTCGGTCGGGTAGTGACGAGGAAGGTCAGGGTCCTACTGAGGTTAAACAATATAATAGGAATTTACAGTATGAAAACAGACAGAAATAATGAATACAGTCGTGAAATAAGAAATGTCAAACAAGGAAATGACAAACACAAGAACAGAGTAAACACGGAATATGAACAGCTCAATAACAATGGTGACAACGAGGATCTCCAAGGATACCGTCCTGTAGTTCTTTTCTCGACTGTCTAGTGGATCTCCCGGGATACCGTCCCGTACTCCATCATATGTATAACCGAAGGATCATCATCTATGTAGGGGGGATCTCCCGGGATAACGTCCCGTAGTCCCAAAGTAAATGTGCAGGGGGATCTCCCGGGATAACGTCCCGTAGTCCCAAAGTAAATATGCAGGGGGATCTCCCGGGATAACGTCCCGTAGTCCCAAAGTAAATATGCAGGGGATCTCCCGGGATAACGTCCCGTAGTCCCAAAGTAAATATGCAGGGGGATCTCCCGGGAAAACGTCTCATAGTCCCAAAGTAAATATGCAGGGGGATCTCCCGGGATAACGTCCCGTAGTCCCAAAGTATATACACAGCCACAACAAGAAAACGTTCAGAATTAGAGTGCATAAATACAAGGCAACAAGTAATTCTAGTCTAACATGCTTCACGTAGTGCAATTAAGGCAATTTAAGCAAATAGGCAATACAGGCAACTAGGCATGATTTTCTAAGCTAACATAGACTATAGTTGCAATTAGAATAAAACGGGTAAGAAAGAAACTCAGGCTAAATATTTAAAGTAAAATCAGATTTTCAACAATTAGCACAAGTACGCACTCGTCACCTCACGCACAAGGCATTCAAGTACCAAATATCACATCCTAAGGGGTAAGGTCCCCCACACAAGGTTAGACAAGCCACTTACCTCGAACCGGCTCAATATCCACTAGAAACCACACGTTTGCCACGAGCATCCGACTCCAAATGGCCCAAATCTATTCAAATAAATTTCATACCGTAAATAACATCTCATGCAACTGATTCTACTATTCAATTCAAGGTCATGGCGCGAAATTAGGTGAAAAGACCAAAATGCCCCTCAGGCCAGCATCTCGGAGTCGGGTAAATTTTACATTTTCAGAACCCTCGTACTCTCACGAGTCTAGCCATATAAAAGTCTCTCAAATCGGAGGTCAATCACCCACTCAAATCCCAATTTGTTTTTTTTTTTAAAACTAAGTTCTACCCCAAACACCCAATTTCACCCCATGGAAATCCCTGATTTTTAAGTTGAAAACATGTTAAATGATGTTAATGATTGAAAGAAATGAGTAAAAACCAACTTACAACTGATTTGGAAGAGTCTTGTTCTTGGAAAAATCGCCTAAGAGTATGAGTTTGAGAAAATATGAAATATGAAGTAAAAGTTCGATTTTGTACAGTGCAGGCTACTGGTTGGCATGAGAATTACGAACAGGGGTTCGCAATTGCGAACCCTTCAGACATTCCCAGCCCTCGCATTTGCGAACCTCTTTGTCGCATTTGCGATCAGGCCTACCCAGCTATACCTTCGCATTTGCGAACCTCTTGGTCGCATTTGCGGTCAGGCCTGCCCAGCTATACCTTCGCGTTTGCGATGAGTAGCTCGCATTTGCGATGCTGGCTTCGCAAATGCGAAGCCTGCAGATCAGTCACACCAGCAGTTCCCAAGTCCAAAAATGAAGTCTGTGGCCTATCCAAAAATTACTCGAGCCCTCGGGGCTCCGAACCAAATATACACACTACCTCAAAAACATACTATGAACTTACCCGTGCGATCAAATCGCCAAAACGACATCATACACATCAAATTAAGCCTCAAAGTCTATGAATCCTATCAAATTGCATAAACATCAAATTTTCCATTCTAAGTCCGAAACACGTCAAACGAAATCCGTTTTCAACCAAACTTTACAGAAAGTGCTTAAACCATATATAAGACTTGTACCGGGCGTCGGAACCAAAATACGGGCTCGATACCATCACTTCCTCATCAGATTTCATTTTCAACTTCCTTAAATATTTTCAGAAAATAATTTTACTCAAAAATTCATTTCTCGGGCTTGGGATCTCGGAATTCGATTTCGGGCATACGCACAAGTCCCATATTTTCCTATGGACCCCCTGGGACCGTCAAATCACAGGTCCGGGTCCGTTTACCCAAAATATTGACCAAAGTTAAATTTATTCATTTTTTTAATATCAAATCTTAGCATTTTTTACAGAATCTCATATTTAAGTTGTCCGGCTACGCACCCGGACTGCGCACGCAAATCGAGGCAACCACAAATGAGGTTTTCAAGGCCTCGGAAGTACGGAATAGGTAATAACATAGGTTTCTCCACCTCTAAAACAACTGTTCGTCCTCGAACAGACAGAAGAAGGAAGTACATGAGTCGGAAAATAAATGAGGGTAATGGCTCCGCATATCGGACTCGGACTCCCAGGTCGATGCCTCAGGAGGCTGACCTCTCCACTGAACACGAATAGAAGGGAAACTCTTGGATCTCAACTGACGAACCTGTCGGTCTAGAATAGCTACAGGCTCCTCCTCATAAGATAAGTCCTTGTCCAACTGGACAGTGCCGAAGTCTAACACATGGGCTGAATCGCCGTGATACCTCTGCAGCATGGACACATGAAAAAATAGATGTACGGCTGATAAGCTAGGCGGCAATGCAAGTCTATAAGCCACCTCTCCCACTCGATCAAGAATCTCAAACGGACCAATGAACCTAGGGCTAAGCTTTCCCTTCTTCCCAAATCTCATCACGCCCTTCATAGGCGAAACTCGGAGCAATACTCGCTCACCAACCAGGAAAGTCACATCTCGAACCTTGCAATCTGCATAACTCTTTTGCCTGGACTGAGCTGTACGAAGCCTATCCTGAATGATCCTGACCTTGTCCAAGGCCTCCTGAACCAAATCTGTACCCAACAACCGAGCCTCTCCCGGCTAAAACCACCCAATCGGAGATCAACACCGCCTACCATATAAAGCCTCATACGACGCCATCTGAATGCTGTATCGATAACTGTTGTTGTAAGCAAACTCCGCCAATGGCAAGAACTGATCCCAAGACCCTCCAAACTCTGTCACACACGCACGGAGCATATCCTCAAGAATCTGAATAGTGCACTCGGACTGTCTGTCCGTCTGGGGGTGAAATGATGTGCTCAACTCCACCCTGGTACCTAACTCCTGGTGAACAGCTCTCCAGAACCGTGAGGTGAACTGAGTACCTCTATCTGAAATAATAGAAACTGGGATACCATGCAGACGAACGATCTCCCGAATATAAATCTCCGACAACCGCTCCGATAAATAAGTAGTCAGTAGCATAATGAAATGGGATGATTTGGTCAGCCGATCCACAATCACCCAAATAGAATCATGCTTCCTCAAAGTCCGAGGAAGTCCAACCACAAAGTCCATGGTGATCCGCTCCCACTTTCACTCTGGAAGCTCAATCTGTTGAAGTAATCATCCCGGTCTCTGATGCTCACATTTGACCTGCTGACAGTTGAGGCACTTGGCTACAAACTCTGCTATATCCTTTTTCATTCTTCGCCACCAATAGTGCTGCCTCAAATCCTGATACATCTTCGCAGTACCCGATGGATGGAATACCGCAAACTATGGGCCTCTGCTAAAATCAACTCCCGAAGCTTATCAACATTGGGCACACAGATCCGACCATGCATCCTCAATACCCCGTCACCTCCAATGGTCACATCTCTGGCATCACCGTGCTGGACCGTGTCCTTGAGGACAAGTAAATGAGGATCATCATACTGCCGCTCCCTGATACGATCGAATAGGGAAGACCGAGAAACCACACAAGCTAATACCCGGCAAGTCTCAGAAAGATCTAATCTCACGAACTGACTGGATAAGGACTGAACATCTAAGGCTAGAGGCCTCTCAACTGCATGAAGGTATGCCAAACTCTCCGCCCGGCGACTCAAGGCGTCGGCCACCACATTGGCCTTCCCCCGGTGGTATAATATAGTGATGTCATAGTCCTTTAGCAACTCTAACCATCTACGCTGGTGCAAATTTAGATCATTCTACCTGAATATGTGCTGCAAACTCCGTTGGTCAGTATAAATCTCACAAGGCACACCGTACAAATAATGACGCCAGATCTTCAAGGCATGAACAATGGCAGCTAACTCAAAGTCATGGACAGGGAAATACTTCTCATGTATCTTCAACTGTCTGGACGCGTAGGAAATCACCCTACCGTCCTGCATCAACACCGCTCCAAGGCCAACTCTCGAGGCATCACAATAAACTGTGTAAGACCCCGAACCAGTAGGCAATATCAAGATTGGGGTTGTAGTCAAAGCTGTCTTAAGCTTCTAAAAGCTCGTCTCACACTCCTCTGTCCACTGAAATGGAGCACCGTTCTGGGTCAATCTAGTCATAGGGGCTGCAATCGATGAAAATCCCTCCACAAAATAGTAGTAGTAACCTGCCAAGCCAAGGAAACTGCGAATATCTATAACTGAGGACGGCCTGGGCCAACTCTGCACGGCTTCTACCTTCTTCGGATCCACTCGAATACCCTCACTCGATACCACGTGGCCTAAGAATTCCACAGAACTCAACCAAAACTCACATTTTGAGAACTTTGCATACAACTTCTTCTCTCTCAAGGTTTGAAGCACTGTCCTCAGGTGCTGCTCATTATCTTCCCGATTCCGGGAGTAAACAAGAATATCATCTATGAAAAAAATGATGAACGAGTCGAGATACGGCCTGAACATACTGTGCATCAAATGCATAAATGCTGCGGGGGCATTAGTCAGCCCGAATGACATAACTAGAAACTCGTAATGGCCATACCGAGTCCTGAAAGTAGTCTTCGGGATATCCGGCTCCCGAATCTTCAACTGATGGTAACCTGAGCGCAAATAAATCTTAGAAAATACATGCGCACCCTGAAGCTGGTCAAACAGATCATCAATACGAGGCAAGGGATAGCGGTTCTTCACTGTAACCCTGTTCAACTGGCGATAATCAATACACATGCGCATAGAACCATCCTTCTTCTTCACAAATAAGACAGGAGCACCCCAAGGTGAAACACTGGGTCGAATAAAACCCTTATCAAGCAATTCTTGTAACTGATCCTTCAACTCCTTCAACTCAGGAGGAGCCATACGGTAAGGAGGAATGGAAATGGGCTGAGTGACCGGCAACAAATCAATGCCAAAATCAATGTCTCTATCAGGCGGCATGCCCGGAAGATCAGCTCGAAATACATCAGGATAATCTCATACCACTGGAACTGAATCAACAGAAGGGGTATCAACACTGACATCTCTCACATAAGCCAAATACGCGGCACACCCCTTCTCAACCATACGTTGAGCTCTAAGAAAAGAGATAACTCTATTGAGAGTGTGATATAAAGTACCACTCCACTCAACACGCGGAAAACCTGGCATAGTCAGCGTCACGGTCTTGGCGTGACAATCAAGAATAGCATAATGGGGCGACAACCAGTCCATGCCCAAGATAATATCGAAATCCACCATATCGAGTAACAATAAATCCGCACTGGTCTCAAAACCATGAATAGTAACCAAACACGACCGATAAACGCGGTCCACAATAAGAGAATCCCCCAGAGGAGTAGAAACATAAACAGGAGAACCCAAAGAATCTCGGGCTATACTCAAATGCGGAGAAAAATAAGAAGACACATAAGAATATGTGGAGCTTGGATCGAATAGAATTGATGCATCTCTGTGACAAACTAGTATAATACCTGTGATGACAGAATCAGAGGCAACAGCCTCGGTACGAGCAGGAATAGCATAATATCTGGCCTAGACTCCCCCTCGAGGGCGACCTCTACCTCCTCGACCTCCGCTCCTAGCTGGCTGGGCAGGTGGGGTAGCAGCTGGAGCTGTGATCATGACCTGAGAACCCTGCTGAGCACGCTGTGGCTGAAAAGTCTGTGAAGATGCACCCCTAATAAGTCTGGGGCAGTCCCTAACCACATGGAGTGTATCACCACACTCGAAACAAGCTCTGGGAGGACGTGGTGGTTGTGACTGACTAGGGCCAGGTCTGCTAGACTGACCTCTGAAAGCACCCCGCGCAGGAGGCGCGTTAGAAACTAGAGGTGTATAATAAGGCTCCTGAGGCCTGGATGGAGCTGGTGTACCGCTGGCTGCTGGAAGAGCTGAATGAACTAAGCAGAACATATAACCCCCCTACCATGACGACCTGTTGCTGGGGTACGGGTACCAGAGTAGTGGCCCGACTCTCGAGACCTCTTGGCCTCCTCTCCTCTCGCTCCCTAGTGAGCATACCCTCGATCCTTCTAGCAATGCTCACTACCTGCTGATAAGGAATGTCCATCTCCAACTCTCAAGACATGCTAGATCTGATGGGTGGAACAAGGCCCTCAATGAACCGACGAACCCTCTCGCGGACAGTAGCAACCAAAGACAGTTCATGCCTAGCCAATCTGGTGTAACGGATAGCATACTCTAAAACTATCATAGCACCCTGGCGCAAATGCTCAAACTCTGCGCGCCATGCGTCCCTGAGGCTCTGAGGAACAAACTCTCTCAGGAACATATCTGAGAACTGGGTCCAGGTCAGTGAAGCAGCCTCGTCTGGACTGTCTAACTCATAGGTGCCACACCAATCATAGACGGCTCCGCGAAGCTGGAAGGTAGTAAAGGAAACCCCACTAGATCCGGCTATGCCCATAGTGCGAAGGATACGGTGACACTCCTCTAGAAACCCCAAGGCATCATCTGATGCTAGTCCACTGAATATCGGAGGGTCATACTTCTTAAACCTCTCAAGTCTTCGCTGATCGTCCTCCGAAGCAGCTGACCCTTCCTCGGGCTGAACTGGCACTACCGGCGGCACAGGAATAATCTATGGGACCTGCTCCACGTGCACTCGTTGCTCAGGAGTGCGGATGGAGGGAGTCTGTCCTCCTCCCCCGACCTGGGATGTGGCTGCAGCAAGGGGAAGCAACCTTGCATGAGCCAGAGTGGTGTACATGGACATGAACTGAGCTAATGTCTTCTGAAGGGGTGGAGTAGTAGTGGCAGTAGGTGTGTCGGCTGTCTGGACCTCGACTGGATCTGCTGGTGGTACCTCGGCGGCAGCTCGCGCAGGTGCTCTTGCTGCACCACGTGCGTGTCCTCAACCTCTACCTCGGCCCCGGCCTCTGGCAGCTGCTGTAGGGGGAACGGGTGCCTGATCGTCCCGAATAGCACGTGCACTCACCATCTGTGAGAGAATAGAAAAAAGAGGTTTAGAATTGATGTCAAAAATATTGCACGACAAGGAAATCAATGAAGTGAAGATTTTTCCTAAACAGTTACATAGCCTCTCGTAGATAAGTATAGACGTCTCTGTACCGATCATCGAGACTCTAATAAACCGGCATGTGTTCTGTGACTCCCATGAACCTAGATCTCTGATACCAACTTGTCACGACCCCAGTTCGCCCTCCGTGGACATGTCGTGATGGCACCTAGTCCCTATAACTAGGTAATCCTAGCAATGCGGAATATCAACATAAGTTGCGGAATAATTAAGTAAAAACGGAACAAATCTAAAAGAAGGACTGTAAATAAATGTCGCTTGGCATATACAACCCAAAATAATATGGAAGTCTACAATATCACCCCAAAACCCGGAAACTCACGGGAACCACAAGCTAACAGAATATAATACACTGCTCTAACTCCAGAATGTCAATACAACTGTAAGGGAGGATAAACTTTTCACAAAAGCTGGAATAAGATAGAGACTCCTGGTCTGCGGACGCGGCAGATGTACCTCGAAGTCTCTGTTGTATCTCTTAACCTCAGGAATAGTGCGCCTGAGTGGAGGTACCTGGATTTGCACATGAAAAACATGCGTAGGAAGGGCATGAGTACACCACAGCGATACTCAGTAAGTGCCAAGCCTAACCCTGGTCGGGTAGTGACGAGGAAGGTCAGGGCCCTACTGAGGTTAAACAATATAATAGGAATTTACAGTATGAAAACAGATAGAAATAATGAATACAACCGTGAAATAAGACAGGTCAAACAAGGAAATGACAAACACAAGAATAGAGTAAACACGAAATATGAACATCTCAATAACAATGGTAACAACGAGGATCTCCCAGGATACTGTCCTGTAGTCCTTTTCTCGACTGTCTAGTGGATCTCCCGGGATACCGTCCCGTAGTCCATCATATGTATAATCGAAGGATCATCATATGTGCAGGGGGATCTCCCGGGATAACGTCCCGTAGTCCCAAAGTAAATGTGTAGGAGGGATCTCCTGGGATAACGTTCCGCAGTCCCAAAGTAAATATGCAAGGGGATCTCCCGAGATAACGTCCCGTAGTCCCAAAGTAAATATGCAGGGGGATCTCCCGGGATAACGTCTCGTAGTCCCAAAGTAAATATGCAGGGGGATCTCCTGGGATAACGTCCCGTAGTCCCAAAGTAAATACACAGCCATAACAAGAAAACGTTCAGAATTAGAGTGCATAAATACAAGGCAACAAGTAATTCTAGTCTAACATGCTTCACATAGTGCAATTAAGGCAATTTAAGCAAATAGGCAATACAGGCAACTAGGCATGATTTTCTAAGCTAACATAGACTATAGTTGCAATTAGAATAAAACGGGTAAGAAAGAAACTCAGGCTAAATTTAAAGTAAAATCAGATTTTCAACAATAGCACAAGTACGCGCTCGTCACCTCACGCACAAGGCATTTGGTGAAGGATGCCAAATTCCATTTCAACGAGGATTGCATGAAGGCATTTTGATTTCTCAAGTTCAAATTGACAACTACTCTTATTATCACCGCGCCGGATTGGAACTTGCCTTTTGAGCTCATGTGTGACGCAAGTGATGTGGCGGTCAGATAACGTTTGGGGCAACGTTGTCTTCCATCTGGTCTACTATGATAGTAAGACCATGAATGATACACAAGTCAATTACACGGAGATCGAAAAAGATCTCCTTGCTACTGTTTTTGCTATGGAGAAGTTCTGCCGGTACTTGATGGGTACAAAGGTGATTTTCCACAATGATCATGCGGTGCTTCGGTACTTAATAAGCAAGAAAGATTCAAAGGCGCGGTTAATGATATGGGTGCTTTTATTGCAAGAGTTCGATCTATAAATCCAAGATCAGAAAGGCAGTGAAAACCAAGTGGTGGACCACTTGTCTCGCTTGGAGAAGGAAGGTAGGCCATATGACGGCCTTGAAATCAATGACTCCTTCCCCCACGAGCATCTTCTAGCTATTTCAATGATCGAGATGCCATGGTTTGCCGACTTAGCAAATTATCTTGTGAGTGGTATTGTACCGAATGAGTTCTCTTCAAACCAAAGGAAGAAGCTCAAGCTGGATTTCCTTGACTATTATTGGGATGAATTGTATCTCTTCCAGATTTATACCGATGGTGTGATTCGAATATGTGTGTCAGAGGCGGAACAAGTGGAAATTCTTGGGTCTTTCCACTCTTAACCATATGGTGGTCACCATGGTGGAGCAAGAACGGCTGTAAAAGTATTGAGTTGTGGATTCTATTGGCCTACTCTCTACAAGGGCGCAACTGATCTAGTTAAGCGTTGTGATGAATGTCAAAGGGCCGGTGGGATTTCAAAGAAAATTAAGATGCCCTTCACCACCATCTTGGATATTGATATTTTTGATGTGTAGGGCATTGATTTCATGGGACTGTTCGTAAGCTCTTGTGGGAAAACCTACATTTTGGTAGCTATGGACTATGTGTCAGAGTGGGTTGAGGCCATTTCTCTAGCCAACAACGAAGCTCGAAGTGTGGTGGAATTTTTGAAAAATAACATCTTTACAAGATTTGGTACTCCAAGGGCCATTATAAGTGATGGGGGATCGCACTTTTGAAATAAAGCTTTTGATACCTTACTCACCAAGTATGGTGTCACTCACAAAGTCACGTCCCCCTATCACCCTCAAGCAAGTGGACAAGTGGAGGTCTCCAACCGGGAGATCAAGATTTGTCAAAGACAGTGAATGCCAACCAGACTGATTGGTCGAATAAACTTGATGATGCCAACCGGCTTATAGGACATCTTACAAAACACCGATTGGGATGTCTCCATACCATTTGGTGTTCGGGAAAGCTTGTTACCTTCTGGTGGAACTTGAGCGCAAGGCCATGCGGGGATTGAAGAAGCTAATTCTTGAGTGGGATGTTGCCGCCAACTTAAGGGTGTCCCAATTGAATGAGATAGATGAATTCTGGTACCATGCATATACAAGTTCTTCCTTATACAAGGAGAAGATGAAGTACCTCCATGGCAAGTACATTCGGAACAAGGAGATCAAAGAAGGTGATCTTGTATTATTGTTCAATTCTCGGTAACGTATGTTTTCAAGAAAGTTGAAGTTTAAATGGAGTGGCCCGTTTGAGGTTGTGAGTGTGACGCCCTTTGGCGCATTAGACTTGAAGAATAAAAATGATGAAGTGTTTAGAGTCAATGGTCACTGGGTGAAGCATTATCTTGGAAAATTTGATGATGGCCACGTCGTGGAGGTGATTCACTTCAAGTGATTGATGGTAACCTGCATCGTGTCACGACGTTAAATCAGGTGCTTCTTGGGAGGAAACCAATGTTTCTTTTTATTTTTTTTTTCTTATTTTTTAGATAGGTCTTATTTTGTGCTAACTGGTTTTGAATTATGTTATAGGAATGAGTGTTCTTTGTAGGAACTGTGCTCAGAAAAAATGGCTAAGTATGGAAAAAGTGTGGACCGCACAATTTTGGAGGCTATAGCAGAAAGGAGTCTGCGGCCGCACATGAATTGTGCGGTCGCACATGAATTGCGCGGCCGCAAAACTGGAGACCACATAATTGCAAACTCTCTGAAGTTTGCATTGCAGAGAAATGGCTGATCTGTGGTCGCACAATAAATTATGCAATCCGCACAAAAATCTGTGACCACACCCAGAATTGTGCGGACCGCAGATCTTCAAGGAAGAGAACTGGTGACAGGTAAAGAGTGCAGACCATACACAAAATTGTGCAGTCGTACTCAGCTGCTAAACCTTGCCCTAAATCGGCCAACTATAAATATTGGCCTCCTCACACTGTTCAAACTTTACACACTCTGATTATTTGACACCAAAGCAAGAACGGTGCACTAAATTGATTCAAGCATCACTCTCATTTCATCACCCTAGATTCTTCCATGTATTCTTCATTACTGGTATGTCCAATTCATGTTTAGATTTTTTCAAATTTCCTATTTTTCGTTCTTAATTTGTTTAGTTATTCTTAGGCCTAAATGTCAAAATCATCATCATGTATGCGTTAAATTATGTGGGTAACCTTCTAGTTGCAAATTGGGGGTTGGGTAAACTATATATCATATCTAAATTGCAAGTACCATGTCCAAAATGTGCTAAAATTGAATAAAAACCTAAGTTTAGTGCCGTCTTTTTTGAATTATGCGGCGGCACAAGAAATTGTGTGGTCCGCAGATCCTTAAGCTAGGGAAAAGTTTGTGCTATGATTGTGTGAACTGCACTCAAAATTGTGCGGTTCGCAGGAACTGAACTGCGGCCGTAGAAAAATGTGTGCGGCCACAGATCAAAACTTTAGAGACTGGTATTTTTGGGCATTAAATTGTGTGGCCTCACTTAGAATTGTGCGGACCGCACCTCAATTGTTCGGCCACACTTCCAAAATTGTGCGGTCCGCACAAGCCATTCTACGGCCGCACCCAAAATTGTGCGGACCACATTTTCCCCTCCTACACACTGTTTTGTCTGCAACTGTTCTATAGTCTATTTTTGAACTTTAACTGACTCATGTTGCTATGTATTGCAGACAATAGTTAGATCAAGAGGACGTATTGATACTTCTAAGGGGATCGGTGAACCCTCCCGAGGTCGAGACAGGGGTAACCAACCACTCTCACTCCAAAAAGGGATATCAAAGAATCCAACCACAAGAAGACGTAGGTCCAAAGATACCTCTGAATCAAGTTCTTACATCCCTTCTAGGGAGAGATCTGAGGGTCACTCGGTGGAGGCACAACCTGAGGCCTAATCTCAACCACAACGATTCCCGGAGAGGTACCAGCTCCGCAATGAACCTTCCACCTGAGCAAGATCTACTGAGGGTTCAGAAGATGGAAGCCAGGGTTCAAAACCGTCACCTAATCACACCATTTCCACCCCAGTTGCAATTGATAATGATAAGGATATTCCTGATGACGGTCGAGGGGGTGATACCAGAATTGCTGGCCTTGAGAGGTTAAAGAAAAAAGAGATTTGGGAAGACAAATTTGTGAGTGTCATGACTAGATAGGTCATCTTATGTTTTAGAACCAAATTATGTATTTTGAATCCTTTAGAACTTTATTTTAGCCTTCCTCGATTTTTGTGCGCAGTCCGAGTATTGGCCCGGAAGGCTTATATGTTAAAATCTGATAAAAATAAGAAAATTTGCCTAAAAACTTTATTTGAGTTTACTTCGATCAACATTTTTGGTAAATAGACCCGGATCCATATTTTGATGATCCCGGTGGGTCCGTATCGAAATATAGGACCTGGTCATATGCCCGGAATCGAAATCGGAGGTCCCTAACCCGAGTTATGAATTTCTGTTGGAAAATTAAAAGTCTAAAAATTTAATGGTTTTTAAGAAATGGTTGATGATTGGTCTTGTTGATACCGGGTCCGTATTTTGGTTTCGGAGCCCGGTACAGGTCCAATATAATATTTTTGACTTATCTGTAAAATTTGGTGGGAAACGGAGTCGGTTTGACTGGATTCGGACGTCCGATGATAAAAATAGAGATTTCAAAGCTCTCTTGAAATTTCATTTGATTTGGTGTTCAATTCGTAGTTCTAGGTGTTATTTTGGCGATTTGATTACGCGAGCAAGTTCGTATGATGTTTCTATACTAGTGTGCACTTTTGGTTTGGAGTCCCGAGGGGGTTCGGGTGTATTTTTGGATCATTGGTTGAGAGACTAGTAAAGGTAAGAAATTTGAAAGTTTTACCATGGTCAATATCGGGATAAGACGACCTCTTTTCAGTGTTTTGAGTGCGCGAGCAGGTCCGTAGCGTGTTTTATGATTGAAATTCATATATGGTTTGTGTCCGGGAAGTTCCAAATGAGTTTCGAGGTGGTTTCGGATCATTTCGGAGAAGTTTGAGTTTTGCTGGTTTCTGGTGCGACACTGTTCGTTCGCAATTGCGAACCATTTATCGCAATTGCGAACCATTTATGGTAATTGCGAAAACATTGTTCATTCACAAATGCAAAGTTTTTGTTCGCAAATGCGATACCTGCAGCTGAACAAAAGATGACTTAGACGGGAGTTTTTATTCCCCAAATATTCAGAACCTAAACCACAAGAGGCGATTTTTCAAAGGACTTTTCTTCCCCAAATCATTGGTAACTGATCTTAAACTAATTTCTTTCAATCTTTCACTACTTTTTCATAAGATTCAACCAAAAATCTAAGGTTTTCATGGTGAAATTGGGGGTTTTTGGGTAGAAACTAGGGATTTGATAAACTAGGGATTTAGACCTCAAATTGAGGTCGGATTACAAAACCACTTATATAACCGGGCTCAAAGGTGAATGGGTAATCGGGTTTTGGTCCAAATTTCAGATTTGGACCAAGCGGGTTCGGGTGTTGACTTTCTCAAAAATGGCCTAAATTGAATTCTTTACAATCGTGGGTAGTTCCTAAGGCTTTATTTGAATTGTTTGGTTGGTAATTTTCTAGATTTTATTGGTCCGGAGACTTGGTTGAAGGGAAAAGTTCTGATTGAGCTTTGAGTTGACCGTTGGAGCGAGGTAAGTGTCCTGATTAACCTTGGTTTGAAGGATTAGGACTTAATTGTCTACTTGTTACATTTTTAGATGTTGGGTACCACGTATAGGTGAGGTGACGAGTACTTATGCGTTGTTGTCGGGTTATAACATGTGGGTGGGTCTTATTCGTGTAAATGTTGCTAACCTTGATCTCAATATTCATGCTTAGACTAGTTAATTGTAATGTTGATCATTATTATCATGTTTATTGATTTTGGTATTGATTGATGTTGAATCAAGTTGAGGTGGCATTGTGGAACCGAACGTTGAAGTAAGATTTGATATTGTTGTTTCTATCTCCCTATTGTCGTTGTTCATTGTTTTAGTAAGGGGGAGTGTTAATGCACGAAGGGTGATGTCGTGCCGTTTCTATTGATTTTATGTGAGGTTGAGAGTGTTAATGCATGAAGGGTGATGTCGTGCCATATTATGAGTGTGATGCACGAAGGGTGATGTCGTCCCATGTTATGAGAGTTAATGCACGAAGGGTGATGTCGTGCCATTTTTATCGACTTTATGGTGAGGATGATAGTAAAAGCACGAAGGGTGATGTCGTGCACTTTTCCTTTATTTTGTTCATTGATTCTTGTTAGTTCATATTATATTTACTGTCCAAGTTATCTTTCTGTTGTAATTCTCTATCACGTATTTCCTCTCAACATGTTTCCCCTCCTAGTATTACCTATTTAGTTCTATACTGTTACTTGTATATACACTATTAAACTGTATAGGTTTGATTGTAGGTGTCTTGTCTTAGCCTCGTCACTATTTCGTCGAGGTTAGGCTCGACACTTATCAGTACATGGGGTCGGTTGTACTGATACTGCACTCTGCACTTTCTGTGCAGATTTTCACAGCGGCTCTGGTAGATCGAGAGTTTAGCTGTTGGACCTGCTATCCGTAGACTCAAGGTTGATATGTCGGCATTCACAAACCTTGAAGTCCCCGTCTATCTTTTCTGTTTACTATTTATTTCATTCAAACAGTTGTACTTCTTTCAGACTTGTATTTGTAGTAGATTCTAGAATGCTCAAGAATTGTGACACTAAATCTGGGTAGTGATAAATGATGAAGCAGTTATAATATTCTGCACTCTTTATAGCTTATTTACTTTTAATTACTGAACTATATTAGAGTTGATTCAATAATACTCTAGCGTGGCTTGCCTAGCAAGTGGAATGTTAGGCGCCATCACGGTCTTGACGGCGGAAATTCTGGGTCATGACAAGTTGGTATCAGAGCACTAGGTTGCCTAGGTCTCACAATTCACGAGTGAGCTTAGTAGAGTCTAGGGGATCGGTACGGAGACGTCTGTACTTATCTCCCAGAGGCTATGAAGTTTAGGAACAAATTTTACTTCTATTCTTCTCTTTCGTGCGACTTTGTTTTCTCAATACTGATTGGACTCTTCGACTATTATTCTCTCGCAGATGGCAAGACCATGTACTGCTTCTTCAGCTGAGCAACACCAGAGCCTCCAGTGGCAGATCCTACGAGGGGCAGGGGTCGAAGCCGAGGCCGTGCCAGAGGCCGAGGTAGGGGTAGGCCTCAACCCAAAGTCCCAGCAGGAGCCCCAGTAGTGGAGCCTCAGGTTGAACTTGAGGAGGAGGCTTAAGCCTAGACTGTTCCTGCAGGGCCAGCTCAGGTTCCGGAGGGGTTCATTGCCACCCTGGTGCTTCAAGATGCTTTGGTCCGTTTAGTGGGCCTTATGGAGAGTGTGGCCCAGACTGGCGCATTTCCCATGGCACCAGTCGTCTCTCAGGGTGGAGGAGGAGCACAGACTCCTGCCACTCACACTCCAGAGCAAATGAATCCCCAGTATCAGACTCCAGCAGCTCAGCCAGTCAGATCAGTTCAGTCGGTTGTTGCGGCACAGGTCGGAAAGGGGCCAACTATGTCTTTTGAGGCCTTATAGAGATTGGACAAGTTCACTAAGCTCTTTCAAGTTCACTTCAATGGTACTAATTCAGAGGATCCCCAAGAGTACCTTGACAACTGTCATGAGGTTCTTCGAAACATGGGTATAGTGGAGACCAATGGGGTCGATTTTGCTGCATTCCAGATGATTGGTTCCGCCAAGAAATGGTGGAGAGGTTATTT
Source organism: Nicotiana paniculata (assembly GCA_005239505.1). Lineage (NCBI taxonomy): Eukaryota > Viridiplantae > Streptophyta > Magnoliopsida > Solanales > Solanaceae > Nicotiana > Nicotiana paniculata. Next base: position 49,784 of record MDKI01075151.1, read on the forward strand.
ATTGACCAGACCATCAGGGTCGTCCGCTCTTACTTGGGACCAGTTTTCTCAGATCTTTTTGGAGAAGTTTCTCCCTATTACATTAAGAGAGGAGCATCGCCGTTAGCTCGAGCGTCTTCAGCAAGGCAGTATGACTGTTACTCAATATGAGACTCGTTTTGTGGATTTGGCCCATCGTGCTCCCCTTTTACTCCCTACCGAGAGAGAGGATGAGGAGGTTTATTGAGGGACTTGTTCATCCTATCAAATTGCATATGGATAAGGATACTGGGAGTAAGATTTCTTTTTAGGAGGCTGCCAATGCCGCCAGGTGAGTTGATATGGTTCTTGCTCAGGGAGGTTAGGGGTCTGATAAGATACCTCATCATTCCAGCTGGTTCTGCCTCATCTGGAGGCAGGGGAACTTTTGGTAGAGACCATCCTCCCAGGCCATTTCATTCAGCACTCCAGTCATCCCACAGTGCTCCAGGTGGTCGTGGACCTCATATGCCTTATTCTGATCAGCTAGCCTACAGTGCACCTCCGCCCCAGAGTTTTCAGGGTGGTAACTCATGTCGACAGGGTCAGTTTCACCGCCAACAGTCACAGCAGCCGAGGTCTTGTTATACTTGTGGTGACCCGAGGCACATTGCTAGATTTTTCCCTCGTACATCAAGTAGTTCGCAGCATCAGAGTTCTCGTGCCATGGTCTCGGCACTGGGTGTTGCACCGCCTGCCCAGCCAACTAGAGGTAGGGGTAAGGAAGCTAAAGGTTGTGGTCCGACCATTAGAGGTGGAGGTCGGCCGCTAGAGGTGGAGGCCAGCCAGCCTGGGGCCGTCCTAGAGATGTAGTTCAGAGTGGTGGGGCCCAGCCCCGACGTTATGCCTTTCCAGCCAGGCCTGAGGCTGAGTCATCCGATGTTGTTATTACAGGTACTATTTCAGTTTGCAGTAAATATGCTTCAGTTCTATTTGATCCGGGGTCTACTTACTCCTATGTGTCATCTTATTTTGTTTCATATTTAGTTGTGCCACGTGATTCTTTGAGTGCCCCTGCATATGTGTCCACACCTGTGGGGGATGAAATTATTGTAGATCATGTTTATCATTCGTGTGTGGTCTCTATTGGGAGTCTTGAGACTAGTGTAGACCTTCTACTCCTCGATATGGTTGATTTTGATGTTATATTGGGTATGGATTGGTTGTCACCTTATCACGATATATTGGATTGTCATACCAAGACGGTGACCTTAACCAGCAGGATTATCTCTTATATGAAGGCTCGACGTATGGTCGAGAAGGGGTTTTTAGCCTATTTGGCTTGTGTTCGTGATTCTAGTGCAGAGGTTCCTTCTATGGATTCCGTGCCTGTCGTTCGTGAGTTTCCAAAGGTATTTCCTGCAGACCTGTCGGGGATGCCACCCAACAGGGATATTGATTTTTGTATTGATTTGGCTCCGGGAACTCAACCCATTTCCATTCCGCCATACCGTATGGCTCCGCCAGAGTTGAAAGAATTGAAGGAACAGTTCCAGGATTTGCTTGATAAGGGCTTCACTAGACCTAGAGTCTCGCCCTGGGGTGAACCAGTGTTGTTTGTGAAGAAGAAGGGCGGATCGATGAGGATGTGCATTGACTACCGATAGTTGAACAACGTCATTATCAAGGACAAGTATCCATTGCCGAGGATTGATGATTTATTTGATCATCTTCAAGGTGCCAAGGTGTTTTCGAAGATTGATTTGAGATCTGGCTACCATCAGTTGAGGATTAGGGAATCTGATGTCCCTAATACAACTTTTCGGACTCGGTGCGGGCATTATGAGTTTCTGGTGATGTCCTTTGGGTTGAAAAATACCCCAGCAGCATTCATAGATCTGATGAACCGAGTGTTCAAGCCTTATTTGGACTCCTTTATGATCGTGTTTATTGATGACATCTTGATCTACACCTGCAGTAGAGAGGAGCATGAGCAGCATCTCAGAGTTGTGCTTCAGACCCTGAGATACAGTCAGTTGTATGCCAAGTTTTTGAAGTGCGAGTTTTGGTTGGATTCAGTCACTTTCTTGGGCCACGTTGTATCAGCTGAGGGCATTCAGGTAGATCCTAAGAAGATTGAGGTTGTTCAGAACTGTCCTAGACCTACTTCAGCTACGGAGATTAGGAGTTTCTTGGGTTTTGCAGGCTATTACCGTCAATTTGTGGAGGGGTTTTCATCTATAGCGTCCATGTTGACCAGTTTAACCCAGAAGGGTGCCCCGTTCAGATGGTCAGATGAGTGTGAGGCGAGCTTTCTCAAGACTTCTTTGACTACAGCATCGGTGTTGGTGTTGCCCATAGGTTCAGGATCGTACACGGTATATTGTGATGCCTCATATGTTGGGCTCGATGCGATATTGATGCAGGAGGGCAGGGTGATTTCTTATGTGTCGTGGAGAGTGAAGGTTCATGAGAAGAATTACCCTGTCCATGATTTAGAATTGGAAGCCATTGTTCATGCGATGAAGATTTAGAGGCACTATCTTTATGGTGTGTCATGTGAGGTTTTCACTAATCATCGGAGCCTTAAGTATTTGTTCAAGTAAAAGGATCTCAATTTGAGGCAGAGGAGGTGATTGGAGCTATTGAAAGACTATGATATCACCATCTTCTACCATCCCGGGAAGGTCAATGTGGTGGCCAACGCATTGAGTAGGAAGGCAGCGAGTATGGGCAGCCTTGCGTTCATTCTAATCGGTGAGAGGCGGCTAGCATTAGATGTTCGAACTTTGACCAACCAGTTTGTGAGGTTGGATATTTCAGTGCCCAACAGTGTTCTGGATTGCACAGTCGCTCGGTCTTTCTTGTTCGGGCATATCAGAGATCGGCAGTATGACGAATCTCATTTGTTGGTCCTTAGGGACACAGTGCGGCACGGTTGTGACAAGCAGGTTACTGTTGGTGATGACAGAGTCTTGAGGATGCAGGGTCGTATTTGTGTGCCTAATATGGATGGACTTCGTGAGTTGATTCTTCAGGAGGCCCACAGTTCTTAGTATTCTATTCATTTGGGCACCACAAAGATGTATCAGGACTTGTGGTAGCATTATTGATGGAGGAGGATGAAGAAGGATAAAGTTTCTTATGTAGCTCGGTGCCAGAATTGTCAGCAAGTGAAGTATGAGAATTACAGACCCGATGGTTTGCTTCAGAGGATAGAGATTCCTGAGTGGATGTGGGAGCGTATCACTGTGGACTTCGTTGTTGGACTCCCACTGTTACGCCTCGCAATATTATGTCAATATTACGTCCCACAGTATTATATTATGATGATGTTACGCTTTGCAGTATTAAATTACGACGATGTTGTACCCTGTAGTATTGTACGTTGAATTTATCGTAAGGTAATTAACATCAGTCCAAGGAAAAGATTGGTTGGAGATTATAAGGATTTTGCTATTTCAAACAAATGATAAGCAAATTCGTGAATGTGAGAGTAGAAGCAAGTCAAAGAAGATGAATTTTCGTCCAAGTTTGACATTTTGGGATAAAATACGGCCCGAGCTAAAATACTCGATAATTATGGACTAGTATCATACAAGGTACCACGTGGCCATGATAGTAAGGTATATAAGTTATGTTAAAAGTGGTTAGTATTTTAAATAATTTGAGATAGTCCTTAATTATGTGGATAATTGATTAATGGTGGAGATAATCATGGTATTAAGTGGATAAGAGTCTTCTTGTAATTGCCACATGGCATAAGGTTAACCAAGGTGGCAAACTTATACAGAATGAGTCACTAGGCAAAGCTATAACTTGTTTACACAAGTTTACACGTATATATAGCTTAGTGTCTTCATTAGAGAAATATAAGACTAAAACAACATCTATTATACCATTACAAAGAGGTAACAGTGATCCAAAATGCCCACTACTTCAACAGAGTCTCCAACCCCTTCACCATTAATTCGTGATGTTGGGAACGGTACATATTTAATCAGAGATGTGATATTAAAGAAGAGGAAGAATTTTATTTTTCTAACACTTCTATCAACTACAACGATGTGAATAACGCTTGAATTCTATGAATTGAAATTCGTGACTTTCTTTTCCTGGATGTCCATGTTTGCGATTTTGTTTCTCTTTTTTCTCGGAGTGAAATGCTACAAGATCCAACGTGTTATGCTAATTCAAAAAATCCCGGTACAATCTTTCTCTATAATATCATACGAATTTTTTCCTACTTCGATCCGCCGATACGTGTTTCCGCAAAAAGAGAATCGGTTCAGATATGTTAAGGCTATCCCTTCTTTCTTTTGGCATGGTCCAAATTATACTGAAGAAACGAGTAAATACACAGTTTCTATAAATTACTCTATTCATAGAAATAGTAGGGGTGTCTATATTCTTGATTCCCCATGAGAATTTTTATTATTTTCTGTTCATGGGTCTCAGAATAATATGTAGTTGGAAAAGTTTATCCGGAAGGAATATTGAGATTATTACGTACTTTTCATGCATTTCATACATGTGCATTGACCCATGACCAAATGGCGTTATATACGCGTATATATGTAAATATATGTATATGGGATATGGGAAAAGGTTACGGCGTTATATACGCACCACCACCTGATCAGTTGGTGTATGATGATAATGTTGCCCACAGTGGCTGGAATATGATTCAAACAGCGTTATATACGTGTATATATGTATGTATATTCAAACAACATTATATACGCGTATATATGTATGTATATATATATATATGTATATGGGATATGGGAAAGGTTATGGCGTTATATACGCACCACCACCTGATCAGCTGGTATATGATGATGATGATTTTGCCCACAGTGGCCAATATGATATGATGGGATGCCCTCAGAGGCATATCTGACGTCCCTTTTGCTTGGGGACACTGCGTTTCATGCCCGCAGGTACTGATAGACAGGTCGAGAGCCCTCCAAGTAGGCTATCAGCTCAGTGGAAGATGTTGGTGCGTTCCATTTGCTTCGGAGTTGCTCGTTTGGTTAGTATGATTTAGACGTGTATTGTTTGGTATAGCGGGACTTTGTACTGACCTTTATGAAAATTATGTACTCTTAGAGGCTTGTAGACAGATGTCATGTACGTAAAAGATTGTATGTCCTTGTCGGCCTATGTTCAGTATACGAGTGGTTATTTCGGTCTTATAGGCTCGTATGTTTGATATTTAAATTAGTAACACATGTTGTATTCTACTTATCTCACGGCCGCTTTCTGGCTCAGTTGTCTATGATAGTATGACATGAAAAGATACGTTATGTTGGTACTCGGTTGAGTAAGGTACTGGGTGCCTGTCGCGGCCCATTAGTTTGGGTCGTGACACCCACGGACTCAGAGGAAGTTCGACACCGTTTGGGTCATTGTGGACAAGCTGACTAAGTCAGCGCATTTCATTCCTGTGGCAGTTACCTATTCTTCGGAGCAGTTGGCAGAGATTTATATCCGCGAGATCGTCTGTCTTCATGGTGTGCCCATGTCTATTATTTATGATCGAGGCACGTAGTTCACCTCGCACTTTTGGAGGGTATTACAGCGTGAGTTGGGCACGCGGGTTGAGTTGAGAACATCGTTTCATCCTTAGAAGGACGGATAGTCCGAGCGCACTATTCAGATTTTGGAGGATATGCTCCAGCGTATGTGTTATAGACTTTTGGGGATCGTTGGATCAGTTCTTCCCTTGCAGAGTTCGCCTATAACAACAACTACCAGTCGAGCATCCAGATAGCTCCCTATGATGCATTATATGGTAGGCGGTGTTGGTTGCCAGTTGGGTGGTTCGAGCCGGAAAAGGCTCGATTGTTGGGTACAGATCTAGTACATGATGCCTTGGATAAGGTCAAGATTATTCAGGATCAAATCCGCATAGCTCAGTCCAGGAAGAAGAGTTATGCCGACCGTAGAGTTCGTGATGTTGCATTCATGGTCGGGGAGAGAGTATTGCTCCGGGTATCACCCATGAAGGGTATCATGAGATTTGGGGAGAAGGGCAAGTTGAGTCCTAGGTATATCGGAACTTTTGAGATTCTTGAGAGAGTGGGAGAGGTGGCTTACAAGCTTGCTTTGCCTCCGGGGTTATCAACAGTTCATCCAGTGTTCCATGTGTCCATGCTCTGAAAGTATCATGGTGATCCATCCCATGTGTTAGATTTCAGCTCTGTCCAGTTGGACAAGGATTTGACTTATGAGGAGGATATGGTGGCCATTCTAGCCCGACATTTTCGTCAGCTGAGATCGAAGAGTTATCCTTCAGTCCGAGTGCAGTAGAGAGGTCAGCCCGTCGAGGCAGCTACTTAGGAGTCTGTGTTGGACATGCAAAGTAGATATCCCCACCTATTCTCCAGTTTAGGTACTTTTCTATGTCCGTTCGAGGATGAATGATTGCGTTAGAGGTGGAGAATGTGATGACCCGCTAGGTCATCTTATGTTTTAGAACCAAATTCAATATTTTGAAACATTTAGAACCTCATTTTAGCCTTCCTCTTTTATGTGCACAGTTCGGGTATTGGCCCGGAAGGCTCATATGTTAAAATCGGATAGAAATAAGAAATTTTGCCTAAAAACTTCCTTTGAGTTGACTTTTGTCAACATTTTTGGTAAACGGACCCTGGATCCATATTTTGACGATCCCGGTGGGTCTGTATCGAAATATAGGAATTGGGCGTATGCTTGGAATCGAAATCGGAGGTCCCTAGCCCGAGTTATGAATTTTTATTGGAAAATTAAAAGTCTAAAATTCGTGCCGCACTGGTCACCAATTTTTAATAGTTTTTAAGAATTGGTTGATGTTTGGCCTTGTTGATACCGGGTTCGTATTTTGGTTTCGGAGCTCGGTACAGGTCCAATATAATATTTTTGAATTATCTGTGAAATTTGGTGGGAAGCGGAGTCGGTTTGACGTGATTCAGACGTCCGGTGGTAAAAATAGAGATTTCAAAAGCTTTCTTGAAAATTTCATTTGATTTGATATTCAATTCATAGTTCTAGGTGCTATTTTGGGGATTTGATCGCGCGAGCAAGTTCGTATGATGTTTTTAGACTGGTGTGCAGTTTTGGGTTGGAGTCCCGAAGGGCTTGGGTGTATTTTTGGATCATTGGTTGAGAGACTAGTAAAGTTAAGAAATTTGGAAGTTTGACCAGGGTCAATATCGGGTTAAAACAAACCTTTTTCAGTGTTTTGAGTACGCGAGTAGGTCCGTAGCGTGTTAGCGTGTTTTATGATTGAAATTCATATATGGTTTGTGTTTGGGAGGTTCCGGATGAGTTTCGGGGTGATTTTGGATCATTTTGGAGAAGTTTGGGTTTTGCTGGTTTCTGGTGCGGCACTGTTCATTCGCAATTCCGAACCATTTACCGCAATTGCGAAAACACTATTCATTCGCAATTGCGAAACATTGTCCATTCACAAATGCGAAGTTTTTGTTCGCAAATGTGATACCTCCAGCTGAACAAAAGATGACTTAGATGGGATTTTTGATTCATTTCCCAAATTTTCAAAACCTAAACCACAAGAGGCGATTTTCCAAAGAACTTTTCTTCCCCAAATCATTGGTAAGTGATCTTAAACTAATTTCTTTCATCTTTCACTACTTTTTCATAAGATTCAACCAAAAATCTAATGTTTTCATGGTGAAATTGGGGGGTTTTGGGTAGAAACTAGAGATTTGATAAATTAGGGATTTAGACCTCAAATTGAGGTCGGATTCCAAAACCAATTATACAACCGGCCTCAGGGGTGAATGGGTAATCGGGTTTTGATCCGAATTTCGGGTTTGGACCAAGCGGGCCCAGGTGTTGACTTTTTCAAAAATGGCCTAAATTGAATTCTTTACAATCGTGGGTAGTTCCTAAGGCTTTATTTGAATTGTTTGGTTGGTAATTTGCTAGATTCTATTTGTCTGGAGGCTTATTTGATGGGAAAAGTTTTGATTGAGCTTTGAGTTGGTCGCTGGAGCGAGGTAAGTGTCGTGGTTAACCTTGGCTTGAGGTATTAGGACTTAATCGTCTATTCGCTACATTTTTAGATGTTGGGTACCACGTATAGGTGAGGTGATGAGTACCTATGCGTTGTTGTCGGATTATAACATGCGGGTGGGTCTTTTTCTTGTAAGTGTTGCTTTCCTTTATCACAATATTCATGCTTAGACTAGTTAATTGTAATGTTGATCATTATTATCATGTTTACAGATTTTGGTATTGATTGATGTTGAATCAAGTTGAGGTTGGTATTGTGGAACCGAACGTAGAAGTAAGATTTGATCTTGTTATTTTTATCTCCCTACTGTCATTGTTCATTGTTTTGGTAAGGGGGAGTGTTAATGAACGAAGGGTGATGCCGGGCCTATTCTATTGACTCTATGTGAGGTTGAGAGTGTTAATGCACGAAGGGTGATGTCATGTCATATTATGAGTGTAATGCACGAAGGGTGATGTCGTGACATGTTATGAGAGTTAATGCACGAAGGGTGATGCCGTGCCATTTCTATTGACTTTATGGTGAAGATGAGAGTAAAATCATGAAGGGTGATGTTGTGCACTTTTTCTTTATTGTGTTCATTGATTCTTGTTGGTTCATAGTATATTTACTGTCCAAGTTATCTTTTTGCTGTAATTCTCTATCCCGTATTTCCCCTCAGCATGTTTCCCCTCCTAGTATTACTTATTTAGTTCTTCATTGTTACTTGTATATACACTGTGAAACTGTCCAGGTTTGATTGTAGGTGTCTTGTCTTAGCCTCGTCACTATTTCATCGAGGTTAGGCTCAACATTTACCAGTACATGGGGTCGGTTATATTGATATTGCACTATGCACTTCCTGTGCAGATTTTGGCACCGACTCTGGTTGACCGAGAGTTTAGCTGTTGGACCCGCTATCTGGAGACTCAAGGTAGATCTGTCGGCGTTCACAGACCTGTTTACTGTTTCTTTCATTCAAATAGTTGTACTTCTTTCAGACTTGTATTTGTAGTAGATTCTAGAATGCTCGAGAATTGTGACACCAGATCTAGGTATTGGTAAATGATAAAGTTGTTATAATATTTCGCACTCTTTGTAGCTTATTTATTGTTAATTATTGAACTGTATTAGAATTGATTCAATAATACTCTAATGTGACTTGCCTAGCAAGTGGAATGTTAGGCGACATCACGGTCCCGGCGGTGGGAAATTCAAGTCTTGACAGTGAGCCTGATAGCCTTTACTAGGTTCTGAGAGTGGTGGACCCAGAGATCGCTCACACTTGAGCATTAGTTTCTTTTGAAGGATTTGGATAGATTCAACCCTAATGTGGAAAAGCAGTTCAGGGAGAGATTTCACTCAAAGTGTGATGGATGCCAAGGAGCATTTAGTCTGAGAATTCTATGCCAATGTGGCGCACATCAAAAAGGGGATTAAGGTGACCAAGGTGAGGAACCTGAAGGCCAGATTTGATCAGAGCACCCTAAACACTTATTTGAGGTTCAAGAAAGTAGAGCCGGTGCCATATTTGGAGAAGTTTTTAAGGGTGATGCGGCTCGCCCTTGGTTAGCTGAGATTAGCAGCTCCAGGACTAGCACTACCATGGAAACCAGAGGGGGTTCCCATTCAGCAGGCTACCCTCAACTTTGAGGCAAAAGGGTGGAAAACATTTATGTGCAACTGCATAGACCCGATCCAAAATGAAAAACAAGCTTCCAGTCCCCCGGGCAGTCTTAGTTGCATCTATCATTGTCGGGTACCCAATCAATGTGGGTGACATCATATCGGCCAACATGTCGGTGGTTGTTAGGCAGCGTGAGAGCTCCTACCCATATCCCAACACTATCACGGAGTATCTCAAGAATGCGAGGGTGGAGCCCAGGAGCTTTGATATGAAGGTTCGAGCTAAGAAGACTTTCTCCTGGTACTCTCTCAAGGACCCAAGGAACCTGAAGAATAAGGGTAAGTCGACTACTACCGTAGTCCAGTCTGATGAGCCATCGGTGGTAGTTGCAGATTCAGCTATTATGCCTTCTACAACTTCCATACCTTCCACAACAGCCGGACCTTTAACCGAGACAGCTGCCATGCCACCACCTCCATCTTCAGGGCCATCAGCATCAGTATCAGTGCCTTCCTCCTCCACTTATCCACTCACTGTGCTGCGAGTCTCCCAGACATTGGCGAGTCTCAACAACTGGACAATCTTCTACCCCAGCACCCCAGGTTCCTTTGTCAGTGGAGGAAACATTGAAGAAGATATTGGATAATTAGAAGACGATCATGGATACCTTGGTGGAACATGGGGGAGAAAGTGAGGAGCTAGGAAAACAGGTGAAGAAGATGAGAAAATCCCAGGCTTCGATAAAATCAGTGGACAAGTTGAGACGTGAGATGACCAAGATAGTAGCAGCTGGTGATCTTCCATTTGACTTATTGATGGAGACAGATCCATCAGTACCAACAGACCCAGCAACACCATCAGCGCCAGTGGCACAAGCTGTCCAGTCTGACGAGCCAAACCTCGCTGCCCACACTGCTGAGGAGGTCTACAGATGTTCTCCAACCTTTCTACTCCCCGAGCAAAGGATGATGAGATCCAGTTGGAGGATCCTGAGGGTGGTGATGCTGCTATGAACACTAAGACCACATAGGGAGTCCTCTCTACTCTTTCCCTTCCTTATTTTGATTTTTGTTAAGCATTGAGGACAATGCTTATTCTTATTCAGGGGGGTGGTCTATTTTGATTTGATATAACATTTGACATTGGCCTGTAATAACTATAATACTCTCTTTTTATTTTTATTTTTATTTTTGTTTTCATTTTCATTATGTATATATTCTTCTCTCTCTATTGATGTATATATTCTCTTTCCCGTTCTAGGTTTGTATATTCATTTTTGCTTTCAGTAGTTTATTTCATAGCTTCTTTATTTTGTTTTCTTAGTAGTCTAGCTTCTTATTTACTTTAATAACTTCTTTTATTTGGTAGATTCCTTTTTATGTTTAAGTGATTATTAAGCCTTTGGTTTTCTTAATTCCATGGTTCTTTTCAAAAGGGGGGGTTTTTGTGTGAACCGGGTGACTCTTCCTAATGATGGATGTCGTGACAACCTTCTTAAAGGATTGAGTCTATTTTTGATGTTTAGGTAAAAAAAGTAGTAATAATGAATAATAGATTCAAGCATGCTTCACTTGGTACCATCACACTTAACTACACGCTTATGATTAAAAATAAGTTCTTGGAAAGAAATAGCTCTAGTTAGTGACCTTGTGACTCTTGTGTTGACTTAGGCAATCATCGAGTGGTTTAGTTGAATCATTAGTGATTTTCACTCTTGAATACGGTTGTTGTGGGCCCTCGACTCTATCCTCTTTAACAATCCAGTTGTGTGAGAGGTGAGATGTTTTGTTGCAAGTCCAAGTACCCATGCGAATGGTCTAAAACTTTCCCCGAATGTGTTTCTAGGCGAAATTCTAAGTTTTGCTTGGCTTGAGAAGTGATTGTAGGCTCTCGTTGACCCATTTTAAAAAATTTCATGGCCCACCAATGATGTTATCCCTAGTCAACCTTGTTGAGCCTAAAGCCTTCCACATTTGATAACCATGTTACAAGCTTTTACCCCTTTTGTAGTGACCCTCTCTTGGACCGAGCTTTCCTTAACACTCATGAGAAACAGTTGGTGAAAACATAAGTTTGGGGGATAGACGAGGAGTTTGAAAGTGGTATCAAGGTACAAAAAGGGAAAAGAAATGAAGAAAGGAAAGGCAAAGAAAAAGAAAGAAAGAACAAAAGAAAAATGCAAAAAGAATGTGAATAACTGATGAGTTGAGGGGATTAAAGAAAAGCAAAAATGCAAAGCATGGAGAAAACAAAGAACGAGAAAATGAATATCATGACCAAGAAAGTGTGATGTCAATTCTCTCTAGATCCCCTAAGGAAAAATAAAATGCCTCAAAAAGGCGCCAAAGCATGAGCCAAAAAAAGGAATTGGAGTACTTAAGAAAAGATGAACCCGTTCTATTCTAGCATTTCCTACCTTAGTCCAAAATCCTTCATTACATCTCGAAAAAGCCCTTCGTGATTTCAAGCCGAATAAGCTTACATTAGTGGTGATTTATATGAGGGGCAAGTATATGGTACGTAGATCCGTACTTGTGACATTCTTTTGAGGGTGATGAGCGAACTTTTCACAAATCCTTGAATTGAGTGCTATATTCTTAAGTGAAATAAGCTAACCGAGAGTAGAGGAGGAGGAGTTTGGGATCCACACTAACCTACATGAAAGAGCAAACTTCCTTGATGAGTAGAGTCAACTCTTGATGCTCAAGTGTCCCATTAGATCTATTTGTGCTTAAAACTTCAAAACATTGTCTTGTTGATAATTCATTAGTGTGTGAGTAATTGTTGGTCCCAATTGATATGTGTTTGATTCACCGTAGATTAGCTAGAATAGCTCTTATCTTGTGGAGGTGGGAATTACCTTATTTGTTTAAGGACAAGCAAAAGCTTAAGTTTGGGGGAGTTGATAAGTGGGTATTTTGACTACTTATTTGCGCCTTTTGACTTCCATTTTAGTTCAAAAATATTTAAAGGTATTCCTGAAAACTGATGAAACATGCTAATTTGTAGGAGTATTAGAAAATGAGCCATTACGATGAAATCCAACTCAAGAAGGAGTGCTTTTGAACAAGGACAAAAAACAAGCACAAAGACTCAACTATGGACCGCAGAATTCTGTGTGCGGCCGCAGAACATGAAGAAGAATCAACAGAGCTGCAATGTAAATTTCAGACCGCACAATAATTGTGCGGCCACAGAATTCAAGGTTCAAAGAGTTCCAAATTCAAGTCCAACAAGAACTGCGGACCGCACTATAATTGTGCGGCCGCGAAAATCAAATGTGCGGCTTCACCAGAATTGTGCGGCCGCTGAACCAAATCCTGTCAAGAGCTGAAGAAATATGCGGTGCACACAGAATTGTGCAGCCATAGAACCTCTGAAAGAGCAATTTTATTCGAAAGTTTCAGTTGTGTATAAATAGCCCTTTTTAACGAAATTAGGTTAAGATTTGAATATCAAAAGTTCTGTAGCCATTTTTCTTTACCCTTTTAGGAAACTTTAGCTTATAGTGTTGATTTTGCATTGAATTTTCATCTATTAATCTTTCAATATGAGCTTTATCATCTTTTCTTCTTTATTCTCTTCAATACCCACTATGAGTAGCTAAATTTCTAGCTAGGGTTGTGACCCAACCCTAGAGTGGGAACTTAATGGGTGTTAGATTAGGGCTTGTTTATGGTTGTGTGTGTATTATTTAGCTTAAATCATGTTATAATTGTAGAACTAATGGTTGCAAATATTGGTTCAAGCCTATTTGACTTGGTCTCTACTTGAGATAGAGAGACTTAGTCTAGAAAAACTTGGCTAACAAGAATTTGGGATGAAATCAAGAGATTGGTCCCAATTTAAGGGTTGAATCTAGAGATTGTAAAACCCGACTTAAGCAATTTATCAATTGTTTTGTACAATACCCATTTGGACTTGAGAAAGCCAAACGAGGCAAAACCACTCTCTTCCTGAGAGGTATCGAGTGGGTAATTGTGTGTTGATTGGACAATTACGGAAGAGATACAACCAATTCAAATTAAGGTATGCAGCGAGAAGATAACCATAACCTCGATTTAGACGAGGTGAAACAAGTAATTAAGGAACTTAATCATAACAAGAGCAAATGCATATTCAATGAAGGACCTAGGGACCCTAAAAGGACAATTTCCATAAATAAGTACGAGCACGTACTCGTCACCTCGCATACACGGACCACAATTAGCATAGAAGACTCAAATCCTAAGGGGTAGTTCCCCCACACAAGGTTAGGCAAGATACTTACCTCAAAGAAGACAAATCGATATTCTAAAATGAACTTCTCGAGTGAAATGACCTCCGGACGGCTCAAATCTAACCAAAATAACTTCAAAGCATAAATAAAACTCATAAGAAACTATTCTGGATCATAAAGTCTCAATCTTTATCAAAATCTAAAAATCGACCCAAAAGTCGACCCCCGGGCACGCACCTCGAAACCTGACAAATTTTACAAAACCCGATACCCATTCCGATACGAGTTCAACCATACAAAAATTATCAAATTCCGATACCATTTCGTCCCTCAAATCATGATTTTTAATTTTGAAAATTTTCTTCAAAAATTACCATTTTCCTCAACTCAAAACACAAATTGAATGATAAAATAAATATAAAATCATGGAATATATTAAATTCTAGGTGCAAAACACTTACCCAATCGATTTGCTTGAAAACCCCACAAAGATTCGCTCAAAATCGAGCTCTACAAGTCAAAATATGATAAAAATGGCCTAACCCTCGATTTGAAGATTTTATATTCTGCCTAGGTTTGTATGCATCACGAACGCGGAGAAAGGGTCGCGTTCGCGAAGAAGAAAAGTGAGGCTGCCAGGAAGACCCTTCGCGAACGCGAGAGAAGGGATGCGAACGCGAAGAACAAGAAACATGAGCCTACACGAACGCGAGATGGCAGACGCGAATACGAAGAAGTAAAAGACAAACCTTCGCGAACGCGAAGAAGAAATATGAGGTGGTCAACAGTAACACTTCCGAATGCAAAAGTCACTTTGCGATCGCGAAGAAGTACATCAGATGACAGAAACATCAGTTCTAAAATAGGGGAAATGACATGTAGCCCACCCGGAACACACCTGAGCCCCTCCAGACCTTGTCTAAACACACGAACAAGTTCTAAAACCTAACACGGACTCGATCGGGGTCTCAAATCACATCAAACAATGCTGAAAATACAAATTGCGCCATGAATCGAACTTATGAACTTCCAAATCTTCCAACTTCTAAAACTCGTGCCGAAACCTATCAAACCAACTCGGAATGACGTCAAATTTTACAGGCAAGTCCCAAATAACATAACGGAGATGTTCCAACTCTCGGGATCGCATTCCGACCCCGATATCACCCAAGTAAACTATTGGTCAAACACTCAAACCTTTCCACCTTCCAAACTTTAACTTTCGCCAAAATGCTTTAAATCACCCTACGGACCTCCAAATCCAAATCTAGACGCACGCCTAATTCCAAAATCACCATACGAAGCTGTTGAAATCATCCAAAACCTATTCCAGAACGTTTACACAAAAGTCAAATTCCGATAAATCTTACCACTTAAGCTTCCAAAACTTGAATCATTCTCCCGATTTGACTCTGAATCATCTTGTAACTGAATTCAACCATGCACGCAAGTCGATACACATAATATGAAGCTGTTCAAGACCTTATGCCACCGAACGAAACTTAAATTACCAACACGACCGACCGGGTTGTTACAACAAACCCATGTGGGTAAATGAAAAGCGAAAGAAAAAGAAATAAAGATAAAAAAGAAAAAGACATAAAGAAAGATGGGAAAGAAAACGTGAGCTTCTAGAATATGAAAAAAAGAATTCGCACGCAATTTGCGGTACCGTCTTGCCATGTATTCACATGCGCTGAATTTTTTTTCCCAACAGGCATTCTGCGTACAAATAGGTATTTTCTTCTTCAGTTGTAATTTCATCCCCACAACTTGTTCTATCTCTTCAATTAATAAAGAGTTATTCTTTGTGTTGCCATAGAGTAAGTAAAAATTGTTGAACCGCCTAAATCTTGTCTTGTGCAATTTATTGATTTTCTATTTTATTATACTAACACGCCTCCCAAGATAAACTGTTTGGGTTTGCCATGATTTTATTACCATATTTGAATTTTACCTTTTCTAGAAGGAAGGAAAAATAATTTTCCATAACTGATTTTACTTTTTCTAAAAGGAAAATATAGGTATCTTTCATATTTAACAAATCTCTTTCTTGTGGGAAAAAGTTTTGGACCTCTATTAATTGAGGATCCCTCCTTCATAGATAACAATAACATCCATAATATAGTCCTTAAATGTCATGGCCCAATACCCTGAAATGACCCCGACCGGTTGTTTTGAGCTCTAGCGCGTTGTACGGCATTTTGAGGCATTGGGTACCTTCACTTCAGGTATTATGACTTGTATGGATGGTCGGAAATGAATTTCTGGAAGTTCAGAGTCGATTTAGAAAGAAAATTTACATTTCAGAAGCTTTAAGTTAGAAGAGTTTACTAAGGTTTGACTTTTGAGTAAGACCCTGGAATCGGGATTTGAAAGCCCCAATAGGTCTGTATAATTATTCCGGACTTGGGCGTATATTCGAATTGGGTTTTGGGTGACCCGGGAGCATTTCAGTGCTTATTTTGGAAAGTTAGCATTTTAGAAGAATTTCATAAGTTTGGTTTGAAGTGTATTTTGATTTTATCGATGTTCGTTTGGTATTCCAAGAGTGAGAATAACTCTGTATGGTGATTCTGGTCTTAGGAGCGCGTTCGGATGTCGATTTGGAGGTCCATACGTCATTTCAGAGTCGTTTGGCGAAAGCTGGAAGTTTAAGGTTTTTTTGGAAGTTTGAAGGGGAGTGAAATTTTTGATATCGGGGTCGAATTCCGATTACGGAAGTGGAAGTAGGTCTGTAATGTCAATTATAACTTGTGTGCAAAATTTGATGTCAACCGAAATTGATTTGATAGGTTTTAGCATCGAATCGAGAAGTTTGAATTTCTTAGTTTCATTAGGATTGAATGGGGGTGTGATTCGTGTTTTTAGTGTTGTTTGATGTGATTTGAGGCCTCGACTAAGTTCGTGTTATGTTTTGAGACTTGTTGGTATGTTCGCACGGGGTCCCGAAGGGCTCGGGTGAGTTTTGAGGTAGTTTCGGACCATTTTTAGCTGCTAGTTTTTGGTTACAAGAGTGTGTTATACGATCGCGGGAAAGTGGTCGCGATTGCGATGAGTAAAATGGGAGAAATTGGCCAGTGATTCGCGATCGCGGAAGACATTTCGCAATCGCGTAGAGGAAAGTTTATGCTGCACTGACCTGACTTTGAAAGCTTGTATCTCACAATATATAAGGAATTTGGAGATGATCCCAAAATTAAAGTTATAGATTTTTGTGTCTAGTTTTCAGAAATTTAAACCATTTGGAATTTGTAGTTATGAACAATAAGTTATGATTGGTATACTACAACCTATCCGGGAAGAGTTTGAAAACCACGAAGAAGAAATTTGTGTTGCACAGGGATGACTTTGGCAGCTTATATATCGTAATCTATAAAGAAATGGGAGATGAATAAAGCATAAAAGTTGTAGACCTTGGTGTCTAGTTTTAAAAAAGTTACACAATTTTTAATTTGGAGTTTTGTATAAAATGTTATGGCCATTATACTAGAGGCTATCTGGAAGATCAGGGCCCTTGTTATTTGCGATCGCGACGCATTTTTCGCGATCCCGAAGGGCAAATTTTGGGCTTAGAAAAGTTGTGCTTCACGATCGCAAAGAATTTTCCGTGATTGCAAAGAGTAAATACCTGGGCAGAAGCTATATTTTGAGGTTTCATCCATTTTTAACATATTTGGAGTTATGGAGCTCGGATTGAAGCGATTTTTGGGGCGATTTTCACCATATGGATTGGTGTAAGTGTTCTACATCCGAAAGTGATTATAATTCATGACTATATGGTTATATTCATCATTTATTTCAAATTTAAATGGAAGAAATCAAGATTTTTGCGAAACTTTTCAAGAACAAAAATTTAAGATTTGGAGGTCAAGTTGTTATCGGAATTTTATAAAATTGGTATGGTCGAACTCGTATCGGAAGGGGTTGTCGGATTTTGTGAGTTTCATAGGGTTCAGAGACTTGGGCCCAATGCCAAATTTTCAAGCGGAGTTGAAATTTTTTATAAATTGTTAAATTTCAAGCATTGGAGTATATTTTTGACTAATTTGCACGTTGTTTGACTAGTTTCGGATTGAACGACACCAAGTTGGGGCTTTAGAGCGAACTTGTGTCTGGAAAGTGGGCTTTAAGACGAGGCAAGTCTCTTTTCTAACCTTTTAAGAGGGAATTAACCCCATAGGTGAATTGAATTCATGTGTGCTCTTATTTGCGGAGGCTAGTTTTGCACGAGGTGACGACAGCCCGTACGTAGTTACTAATTAGCTTATGTCGTGGTAGTTTTAAGTGTACACCATGCCTTGTTAATACCATTATTTGATTATGTTTATTATTTGCCTTGAAAAGAATTGAGGTCGAGTATGCTTATTAATTGCCTTGAAAAGAGTTGAAATTGAGGATTTCGAGATTTGGAAGTTTCCATTTGAATTTCTTATTTTTGAAAATAATTGAGGAATATTATAATAACTTGAGAAATCTCCGTTTAACTGCGTCGCAAATATATTTCACGAGCGGGGTAAATTTTCACTACTCTCATGGGAGCGGGTCGTTCGCCTCGGCAGGTTAAAAGATGCATCTATGGTTCGTGTCGTTCGGCCCTCAGCTGTGCACAATTTATATCTATAAGTTGGATCGGGACGTACGACCTCGACATGAATTGCTCATGATGATTCTTTGGAACTAATAATAATTGACATTGTTCCATTGGCTTGAGACGTAAATTGTTAAATGATGAAAATAAATTTGGAAATTTCTATTAATAAAAGGGATTGTTTATTATTTCCGGTTGTTGAGTTTTCAGCTATATTATGTAATCCATGCTTAATTATAACATCGGTATTTTATTGTTAGCCCATAGTAAGTGTCATAGTCGACTCCTCATCACTACTTCTTCGAGGTTAAACGGGATAATTAAGGGGTACACGTTAATTTATGTACTCATACTACTCTTGCTGCACATTTTTGTGCAGGTACATATATGTCTTGTGGCCTTGTGGGTGCAGAGGCGTGGTTAATGCGGAACTTAAGTGAGTTGCATTCCATGTTACAATCCGCAGCCAGCAGAGTTTCCTTCAGAGTTATTTATATTTTTCCTGTCTAATTTGTATTCCGGACAGATGTTGTATTTTATTTTACTCCCTAGTTGATGCTCATGTACTTGTGACATCGCGTTTTGGGGGTGATTATGGGTTGTTCAGTATCATAGTTGTGAAAATATTATCACCTACTATGTAAATTTTTATCTCTTATTATTTAATTGAAGGAAAAAAAAATTATGATTTCAAAAATACTAAAATGGGTAATCACGTTAATCAGTTATTGTTGGCTTGCCCGACAACGGTGTTAGGCGCAATCACGACCTTTAATAGATTTGGGTCATGACATACCCTCTCCGTAAGACGTCGTGACATCATCTAGTCTCTACGACTAGGTAAGCCTAACAAATTGCGGAAAACGGAAATAAAAGCAAAATATAACAACTAACTGCCTCGTAGTCTCAAAACTAACCGCCTCGTAGTCTCAAAAGTAAATATGCGAGGAGATCTCCCGAGGTACCGCCTCGTAGTCTCAAAAGTAAATGTGCAGGGGGATCTCCCGAGGTACCACATCGTAGTCCCAAAAGTAAATATGCAGGGGGATCTCTCGAGGTGCCGCCTTGTAGTCCCAAAAGTAAACACACAGCTCAAATCGGTGGTGAAAGCAATTAACAACAACACTTTTACAGTTAAAGTTGATACAAATCAAGTAAAGTCAGGAATTAAACTAAACATGTTGCACATAATTCAAATAAGCATTTAAGACACGTAGACATGCGAAACTAGACTAAACAAGATAACTACACATGCTAGTATAACTCAATTTCAGGTATAACAGGCTATTACTCAGTGAAAAACCGAATTTTACAACAATTAGCCTGTGTACACACTCATCACCTCGCGTATA
The DNA here is from genome assembly GCA_005239505.1 of Nicotiana paniculata. Classification (NCBI taxonomy): domain Eukaryota; kingdom Viridiplantae; phylum Streptophyta; class Magnoliopsida; order Solanales; family Solanaceae; genus Nicotiana; species Nicotiana paniculata. The sequence continues at coordinate 69,533 of MDKI01075151.1, forward strand.
CGACGCTCACATATCACATAAATATCACAACAATACCAAATCATAAGGGAATTTCCCCCACACAAGGTTAGACAAGCCACTTACCTTGAACCAAGCTCAATCAGTCAATAAGAATGCCCTTTCCTCGATTTTCCGACCCTGAATAGCCTAAATCCAAAAGCTTCCTTTGAGGAAACCCTTGAATTATCGGCTCAATCCGAGCTCTCAAAGTTCCAAACTTAAAAATAGGATAAAACCCTCAAATTTAGCCTTTTCTGCTCAGCGATCTCGCACCTGCGAGCTCTTAGTCATACCTGTGACACCGCACCTGTGGAATCTCTATCACAGGTGCGGACTTCACTTAAGTCCCCAGGGTCTGCTTCTGCGAGAGGAGGACCGCACCTGCGACCAAAGCGTCGTACCTGCGACCCATCGCTCATGTTCATCTTCCCACCGCAAAAGCAAGGTCGCTTCTGCGTAAATCCTTCCGCACCTGCGAATCCTGCATGGGCTGCCCAAATCCGTTTCTGCGATATTTCACTGGCATATGCGTGTCCGCACCTGCGGCCAACACCACCGCAAGTGTGATGACACCATAAGTTGAAAAACTTTAGCAGTTTACACAAGTCCAATTTCGATCCGTTAATCATCCGAAACTCACCCGAGGCCCCCGGCACCTCAACCAAACATACCAACAAGTCCTAAAACACCATACGAATTTAGTCGAGCCCTAAAATCACATCAAACAACGCTAAAACATGAATCACCCTCCAATTCAAATTTAATAAACTTTGAAACTTTAAACTTCTACAACCGATGCCGAAACCTATCAAATCACGTCCGATTGACCCCAAATTTTGCATACAAGTCATAATTGACATTATGGACTTACTCCAACTTCCGGAATTGGAATCCAACCTCGATATTCAAAAGTCCACTTCCGGTCAACTTCCCAAAAATTTAACTTTCGTCATTTCAAGCATAATTCAACGACAGACCTCCAAAACACAATCCGGACACGCTTTTAAGTCTTAAATCACCCAATGGAGCTAACATAACTGGCGAAACTCCATTCGAGAGTCGTCTTCACACAGTTTCAACTATGGTCAAAATCATAAAACTTAAGCTTTCGTTTTAGGGACTAAGTGTCCCAAATCACTCTGAAACCATAACAAGCCCCCCCTCCCCCCCGACAAGTCACATAAACAGAAAAAGATACGGGGAAAGCAGTAAATAGGGGATCGGGGCTAATATTCTCAAAACTATCGGTCGGATCGTTACATTAAAGAGTTTTGTTTAGGGTTGGGGGAGGGGAGGGGGAGGGGAGAATTTATTCACTCATAAGTTTTTGATTTATTTTATATTAGCGGATTGATGTAGGTCACTTGACCAAACTATATTAAATTAGTATAACTCTTTTTAATAAAAGTACCGGGCTCAAGGCCCTTCTTATTTGACTTTGACTCTGCTGGAACTGGCTGGCTTCTGTTTTTGATGGCGCTTCTCTATGGAAGCTCTTCCTTTGACAGCTACTACTTTGAATTTTTTTATGTCATTCGATTTATCGTCTTCAAGATGTACTTTATTAGCTTCCGCGTGATATTTATTATTTTCGATTCCAACATAAACTCTTAAAAATATATAAAATTTCTACATAATCAAGCATGATTGATAGCTTCTAAAAGTCTTTCACAATCACTTCCGATGAAGTAGCCACTTAGTTTTGGATAAATCAGAAAAGATCTTTCCCTTTTTCCATCCACGACTAATAGCACATTCAAAAGCCTGTCTTATAGTAATCTCTTCTGCAGTCATGGTTTCCGGTTCTCCAAGTGATTGACTTGGTGGATGCAAATACGCTAGGAAAAAAAAAATTAGTTTTACTCATTATTTACTTTAATTAGACGTATGACATATATTTTGGCAAAACCTGGACAAAATGATTTTAAAAAGAAAATGTCTAGTCATTGCCTGTCACACGTTGAATAGTCGTCGAAATCCACGTAGACATAGTGGCATCATTTGGCTTTCTGGTATTATACTTATCCATTCATTTCTCTCTTTGGGCTTTTCTTTACCAGGCGCTAGGGCTACTCACTTCTGCAAAAGGGGGCAAAACCAGAAAAAAAAAGAGAGGATAAACCTACCAACTGTTTGAGGAAATGTTCAGAAGAAACAACAAAGGCCAAGATTGGTTCCATCACTAGATCATACTATTGCCAACAAAAATCTTTTGAATCGAGCTGATTATATAAGGATAGATATTGGTGTGATCCAAATTATAGCTGTTGAGATTGGGATATAGAGGAAGAGTAAATTGTTTGGGAAGGATGCGAGGAAGATGTGGAAGGAGATTGCAGACCGAGAATTTGGGAAGCTTCGCCCTAATTTATTCAGCAATCGTATTAAGTCGTCTCGAGTCTCTTCTCTTCAACTCTCCAACTACAAAGATATCATTTCTCCTCACCGTGGCTCCGTCAACTCCCTACAGGTCACTTTCCCCATTTCTCGATCTACGATTTGAAGTTGGTCGGTGCTGAGTACATACTTTTTTTTTTTTTTACTATTTCTTTGTTGACAATGTTTTGGACTTAGTATAAGTACGTACCTCAAGAAAATTTTCAAATACTGTAGGTATTTATATTTTGGCTGCTCGTACCCATTGCATTCTTTAATACAATTCGTCCTTGACACTGAGCTAAGATGGATCCTCTGATTTGAAGTTAGTATAATACTGTATTCACTGTTTCTTTGTTGACAATGGGTTCGGAATTATTCCTTATTAAAATGATGGTCAATCGGTGTAATTTCATACCCATGACTGCTCTCCATGTAGCTCATATGTGAATGGCTTTTAGTTCTGAAGAAATTTTGACAACAAGAGCACATGCCTAGATGAGACTCAGAGAGAGAAATGGAGACGGGCGGTTTATATAATCGACCCTAAATATTTTGGGATTGAGATATAGTTGGTTGACCTTGGCTTCAAGGAGAAATCATAGCAAATAGGATGAAGTGGACCAAATATAAACATATCATAGAAGAAAAGCATAAAAACCCAATGCCTTGCCATCTTCTAGTATCTCTATTTTTCATCAACTCCCTTATATTTTAGGTGCCTTATTGCGTGCATATTACATGCACTGTATCAATTGCATCTTCATACCTTATACTGAAGAAAAGCGAGATGAAAAAAATAATTACAATCTCTACATGCAAAAAGTTAGACATACGTGCTTTCTGGAAATAATGATTAACCCATAGAATCGGAAAATGAACTGTGAGTCACTTCAGGAGTGGTAATTCTGACAAGTGTGTACTCGGGAAAAAGTTGGACACAAAACCTGGTAATCTTGGTCCCAATTGCACACAGTAATCTTTTCTCAAAACATTCAGATTACGCACTTGGTTACATACCCATCAGGAAAATTAAATTCAGTTTATATACTTGGTTACATAACCATCAGGAAAATTAAGGTTGTAGTTGTTCGACTAGTACATGAAGCTAGTTTGTCTTCTTCTTTTTTAATAAGTAAAATAAAATAAAATTCTTCATACATATTTATTTATATATTAGGTAAACACTGGCAAGATTATCTGGTTGAGATGTGTGGAATGGAAGTTGCATTATTATTTGAAATATCTCTGTGTCCATTTATTGTGATCACAAAATCAGGTTGATTTGACAGAGGGACGATATCTGTTATCCTCTGGTTCGGATGCATCAGTTGCTGTTTATGACATACAGCGTGCAACTGATTATGACGGAAATGGTCTGATTGCAAAGCATAAGCCCATAGCTGTGGTTGACAAGCAACACGAACAGGGGCACAAGTATGCCATTTCCACAGCCATCTGGTATCCGATTGACACAGGGCTTTTCATTACGGGATCATATGATCATTACATTAATGTTTGGGACACTAACACTACTCAGGTAGTATAACTTTCTGATCACCTTATCATACTCAACCAAAGTGCAGATTTTCAGCTTGTTCTTTTCTTCTATGAATAAATTATTAGCCTAAATTTGGATTTCTTTATTTATTTTAAGGTGGCAGTTAATTTCAAAATGCCTGGAAAAGTTTACAAGACTGCCATGTCTCCCGTGGCAACATCACACATGTTGATTGCTGCTGGAACTGAAGATGTTCAAGTTCGCCTTTGTGATATTTCTTCGGGTGCATTTGCTCACACATTATCTGGCCATCGTGGTATGGTGATATCTATTTCAGGCATTAATAAAGTATTTCCTTTTGCTATTCTTTGCCTTTTACATCTTTGAAACAAGGTGTTATCCAGTGAGAAGCTTTTCCTGAAATCTCTCTGTGATGAGGTTTTGCTAGTTTTCCTTGACCCAAAAAATAAATTCTAGGTTCTCTTCCTTTGAGCATGGAGACACAGGATTGTCTTTTGACAAGTGCAAAGCATCTGTTTATCATCAATGCTTAGTCTGAGGCTTAGACCAATCACAGTCTGTCCCCATTATCAGCTCTTAGGTAGAGTCGCATGCCATTCTGTGTGGTAAAGGTAACACTTTAGCAATTTAACAGTTCCTGGCCTAGTGCATCCACATAGAAGTTCTGTGCCATACTCCATTCCCACCTCGCAACACAGGCTAGGGTGATATGGTTTTCTTTTATTATGTTTAAACCAGCTTTACTCTAAATTACTACTAAAGAATGGAATTTGAAGTCTTTTCTGTTATAATTCTAATTTTTTTTTTATGATAAATGGGGCCTCTTAACTATGTCTGGAAATGATAAAGCAATTGTGAGCTAGAGTGTAGATGCAATAACAAGAAGAACAATCAACATTATCTTTTATTCAAAAGCTAATCATCCTTCATCCTGTGCGATTTGTGTAAGCATCAGTGCAAGTGCAATGTTAGTCTCCGACACGGGACAGAATGCTGGGCAATTATGCTTAGTAACCTGTTGTAGTATGTTTTATGAGTGCCTTTAGGAAAATGTTGACAATGTTGATTCTATATTATTTGAAATATATTTGTAAATAATACATGCTTGAATATGGTATTGTAACCAACTAGTACTTTGTCACAACTTTTATGCAAACCCCAGGCAAATGGTTGATACACAAACCCAGGTCCCTGTGTACTGTCTGCTTAGCTTCTCTCAGGGTCACCCATATTATATTACAGGTCGATGAATGATTCTCACAACAGTACAAGAGAGATGTGTAATCGATGTTAGTTTTGTTGAAGGCTGCTGCATTGTGCTAAGTTTCTAATTCAAATGCAATGACTAGTTTTCTTATACTTAATTTCTAAAATTTCTAAATTCTCCTTCCTATCTGCAATTTTAATAATCCATGGATTTCCTCAATATTTTAATATCTCACTCTAGAGACGCTAAGGCACATTTCTTGCCCATTTTTAACCCCTCCAAATCAATGGATTAAGCTCACTGATTCATATTTTCTTTACGTCAGGCTTAAACATTCTCTTTGATTTGATAACTGTTTTATGAGATCTAGAACTATTTTTGAAGCCCTTAGTTGCAATCTTTTCTTGGGTTATGGCAGATGGAGTAATGTCAGTTGAATGGTCTGCTTCTAGTGAGTGGGTTTTGGTAACAGGGGGATGCGATGGTGCCATTCGCTTTTGGGACATCAGGCGTGCAGGATGCTTTCGTGTTTTAGATCAGTCCCATTCTCAGCTTGGAAGACGCCCAACTCTACTTACACGTTCTGTTACAAACAAGGTTCCCTTCTTTCATTTTATCGTATTGGGAACCCTAATGGCTAGATATTGTTCTTTTATTTCTCAGAAATTTAGAGGATTAATTGTTTCCTGTTTCATTGTGATAACAAGTTGTTCATGCTCCTCTCCTTTGTATTGATGCATTAAAATCTACTCCCTCTTTCCCAATTTATGTGACATACTTTACTTTTTAATATGTCCCAAAAAAAATATCATACTTATTTAGAAACAATTTAACTTTAAACTTCAATTGTTTTATTTATTTTTAATGAGATGATTTATAGCCACAGAATTGTCTATGACTTGTTTTAGACAACAAGCTTCAAAGGTCTTTTTTTTTCTCTTAAACTCCGTGCCCAGTCAAATACTGCCACATAAGTTGGGACGGAGAGAGTAGTTATCAAGTTGTCCAAATACATAGATAGTCACCTGAACTTGTCCGAATATTCATATAGCCAACTAAACTAGGCCTATGACCATCTGAACATTTAATCTAGACTCAATCTGTGTCAATTAACACACCTTGATGACATGGGAAGTCGCGTGTCTGTCACTCAAACATGAGCACGTAATTATAAAGGAAAAAAATAAGTTTTGCCTGAAAATCAATTTCCAGCAAATGGAGTTTGGCTAGAAAGTTCCATTTTCGCTATCTTTTTCCAGTCTGCTTCTTGATAAAAATCCAGCAGATATGAACAAATGTCCGTCTTCTCCACAGAAGTCCTATAAACATATCAGCCCCACCCAATAGCTTCTAAAGAAGACTTTCAAAGCCAATGCCAGCGACTCTCCATAGTTTCCGGCCATATCTGGGATCGAAATTGACAACCCCTTTCTTCTTCTTCTTGACAGCGGCCTGCCAAGTGTCGATAATGGACTTCCCCATTATCGACGGCGACCCCCCATATCTCCCCACCAACAGTGACGAACTGACTCCCTCCCCCTTCCTCTTATGCTATTCTCTCTCCTTTTACTCCCCAAAATTTTCCAAAAAAGCCTTAAAAACAGATTAATAACCCCACAAATCTGAAGCCAAACATATTTATCAGAAAATATTAAAATCCGGCGGGTGAAACTTTCAACTTCTCAGTCCATTTAGTGTATCTTAATACTCCACATATCTGATATTTTCTTCATCTTCTTCGGCATATTTTTTTTTTCAGAGCCAAATCTTAATCTTTTTCTCCTTGTTACCCTTGCCGGGAAAAATGGCCTTGTCGGAAAGGTGGAGTTTTGTGTGAAATCTTTTCCGGTCAACTCCCCTTTTTCCTTTTTCTCTAAATTTGTTTTTACTTTTTTTCCTTGCTGGCCTGTATTTTTCTCATTAGTTTCATCTTTCCCCTCACAGCAAGTGACATTCACGCACTGCACTGGTGTGTTCAATATACACAATTTATGCATAGGTCAAATGTTCAGATGGTCATAGGCTTAGTTTAGGTGGCTATATGGAATACTCCGACAAGTTCAAGGGGCTGTCTATGTTTCGGCCTATCTAATTCATTTACAGTGTACAACAATTGTCAGACTATAACGCATGACTGTTTATCTAGACTTACCTGTGAATCCTGCAAATGTGTTGCTTTAAGGGAGTTCCTTTCTTGAATTAACAGATTTCTGAGAATAGATAGAGGTGTTTCTCTCTATCATCATATTGGAACTCATTGGAGAAGAAAAATGAGTAGGTCATAAGTGGGCTTACTTTTTAATGCAACTTATTTTCTTTTTCCTTCTGATAGCACAAAAACTACACTGTTATCCTCTTGGTTTACAAGTGAGTCTTTGCATTTGATCCCATCTTCTTTTGCGTCAATGAACCTTCCCTATGTCTAATTTATGGGAGTTCATCATTTGAAAAGCTTAATCAGGATGGAATTGCTGCTTTGGTTAGAGTTCAAGGTTCTTAGTTTTCGTACCCATAATATATTCTATCTTCCTGCTCAGAGTTCCACGCTAAAATCATCTTCAGCAGGCCCAAGTTCATCTGCAAAAGGCCGGCCATCTCACAAGAAAATGGGGAATGGTATGAGTATCAAACAATCTGCAATTGCTAGACAAGTGAGGGGGGCTGGAAAGCAGAGACTACATCCAGGGATGCTGTCTAGTCAGGATAGAGCTACTGCTCATTATGGCGCTGTCAACGGACTAAAAGTCACCAATGATGGAATGTATCTTCTTAGTGCAGGTTGACATTGCAATTTTTTTAAAAGAACCTAATTTCTTCCTCCAGCTTTATATTGCTACTATTTGAAATTTGTGTATGCATTGTGATTAGTGTACTCCACTTGAAGAGGCTGAGAAGGTCTTATGTCCTTTTTCTCTTAGATATATGTATGACAATGTGCGCTCTGGCCCATATAACTCAGTCTTTGTATAGTTGGTCACCTCTGGAGTGCGGCTTCTGGAATTTATACAGCATGTTATGTTGCTTTTTAATTTCATTTTGATATGCTTCTCTAGCATCTCTCTAGCAAAATTGTGAATTTTTGGGGCACTCTTTCTAGAACACTGCACGTAAGATTTCATTTGAAACACTCTTGGATAAATATTTCAAAAAGGTAGTTTCAATTGTAAGACATTTATGTTGCAGCAGGCAGAATTATTTATTATTCTTAATCTAGTTTGGAGTGGTATAACGTAGGCCTGCGCATAATTTGGTAAATACCAAATTACCGGGAAAATTTTGGTATTTGGTATTTGGTTTAAGTTTTAAATATAATTGGTATTAGGCATGGTATTCTATATTTAAAAATAAAAGATCGAAATACTAATATCGTACCGAGATATATTCTAAGATGCACAGTACATATATTATTAGTTATAAAATACATAGTAAAGTTTTAAATTTTGGTTTCCGTTATTTTTATAGCTTTCTTTAACCTTACGACATTTTTTCCCCACTATACTTGCTTTTCCCCCTTTCTTTGATTGCCTACTTAAGTTTCAATCTTTCTCCTGTCTAGGTTTAGCAATTTTGGTTTCCATCTTTTGTTCCCCACTAGATTATAATATTTTTATTTTCATACTTGTGAGTACCTTACTTAAGATATTACAGTCTGTGGCTTTATGTACTAGTTAATATTTGAACCGAACAAACCATAGTTACCAGAATCTGGAAAGGAGAAAAGCCGTCCCATACCAAATTTAATTAGGTATAGTATTGGTATAACATTTTAAGAAACCGCATACCAAAAATACCGAACCGAAATATCTAAATGCACCGATGAACATCCTTAGTATAACGACATTGCTGGACTTATTCAGTGAGAGTAGTTGAACTGTAAAGGGATCACTTGTTTGTGTACCAAAACAGGTCATTCGGCGATTTTGAAGCTCATTTAGTTATTTACTTGTGTAAAATGAAATTAGTTCCAATAAGCCATTTTCAGGCTACTACTGTCTAGTGGTTGGCTTCCTTAGCCATCATTAGCTAACCCACTCAAAAGAAAGCTTGCTGCCATTTGCTGTTGGTGTGTCATTTAGAAGTACTGGACATGATGTTGGGTACAGTTACTGTTTCCAATGTGATTAAGGTATCTCAGCTGTAGTTTAGTGCTTTTAGCTACATGCTGAAGAAATACATAAGCCTAATCATCTCTTCCTTTGGATTTCAGGTTCTGATTCTAGGTTAAGGTTATGGGATATCGAATCTGGTTGCAATACACTTGTGAACTTTGAAACATCACGACTACAGGCCACCAAAGCTATACAATTAGCCATCTCTCATGATTCAAAACTTGTGTTTGCACCATGCATGTCAACAACTAAGGTACACAATGTTTCACAACCCCCCAACCTCCCCGTTTGATATCATTATATGGAACTGTTTTTATTTAGCAACTTAACAAGGAAATCTTGTAGGCATTTGATTTGTGGTCGGGCAAGACGATGATGGATTTACGTGGACACTATGAAAATGTGAACTGTTGTTTGTACAGTGCACTGGACCAGGTACAATCATTTTTGTTCCTCTTCCCCTAAGGTTCATGTAAAAGTAAAAGCTTGATAAAAATGCTGTCTTGTGGTAAGGCATTAAGTCTTATGGTTGGTCATTTCCTTTTGTTTTTATCTCAATGTAGATGGCAATGGAGTTCAAGTGTTTTGTTAAATTCCAACTACCCTAGCCATCACTTCTTTTTTTCCTGAGGACTGATAAACTGCTTTTAGTCATTCTTGATACTGTTACGTCAAAGTTGGCCATTAATTTGAATTTGGTTATGTTCAGGAACTATACACAGGTGGTAATGATCGGAAAATTCTCGTGTGGTCTTCAAGCAAAGTCGCAACTGAAGAAATGGTATGCCTTCTTAGACCATATAACTTTTTTCTCATTTGCTAGACACCCCAAGTATGTTTGTGTTGAGGTTATATGTACATAGGTTGTGTAAGAGCTCACACTATCTGTGCTGTTATGCAGGAGGGCAGGGATGGGCAAGCTTTTGCGATCGATCAAGATAATTGGAGTGACTGAATACCTCACAAAAGCTTGGAGGTTCCATGTCAAGTTTATAGTTTTAGTTTTCTTCCTCTTTCTAAAACATTATGTATTAATATCTTGCTACTGTACCTTTGCTTCAAGACAGATGTAATAAGTTGGAACATGATGATGCTCTACAACATTTTTGTGTGTTTCTAGTTGAATGTATTAATTGTATCCAAAACAGAAGAAACGCTCTGTTTGTCTCGAATCGTGGGGAATGGTTCTCTATCAAGCAAGTATTCTTTAAACATTCTTTATAAATTAGAAGAGACCCGTTGGCTCCAGAATTTTTTCTATATCGTGTAATACGATTGTCAATTGTATTGGTATCAAGAACTGAAGATATTAATTGAATTATTTTTTAATGCCAAGGATATATGATGTGTGACAGAATAAAATGTGAGCTTTCTTAGTTGCAATTAACAAATCGATCTTCTATACTTTTTATCCATAGAATTTAGAACTAACATCAGAAGTGTCCCCACAGTTTATGGTTCAATCAGAAGCTTTGATTTGATAAAGCCAGTAGGTCCAATTTAGGAAGATTAATATTGTTTTTTTTTAAATTGTCGCTACGATAAAATAATGGCTACTTGGCCACTTCCTTTGTCTTTTCCCTTTTTCCGCTTTTATGTTTTTTTTATAATGGTGTAATCTAAAGATTAAATAAGTTACTCCGTATCAATAACTGAAGGCATAAAATGTAAATCATAATCAACTTGTGGGTGCAATCCACGTGTCATTTTGTAGTAATGCCTGACGTGGCCCATACCAAAAATTAGTTCTTACTATAACTTTGGGATTGAACCACGAACTTCCTTCCATACTGCTCGTTGACTGAAATAATGTCTTATATTTTAATTGAAAATGTGACATGGAGAGTTGTGGGCAACAAGTTTAATTTAGTACTTTCAATTGTGTTCCTCGTAGAGGTTTTAGCTATTGTTAAATGTAGAAACGAACATTTATCATATTATTATTTGGATTCACTCTCTAATCTGAGTGTTAGTTGACTTGGTGAGTTTCCTCCTCTTTCACATTTGAGGTTGAGGTGGAGGAATCAGATCTCATTAGTATTTCTTTTCTTGCTGTAACAAAAACTAGTTCCAATCAATAACATTAGCATCCTCTTCACATTTGTATTCGGATTTGCCTGTTTAGCATAGGCAAAGGGCTTTTTCATCAAAGGACAGTCACAAATGTGAAGAGTATATATATATATATCCCTTGCCAGGGTTTTCCGCCGGGGGGTGTGGGGTGGGCGGTGATCGGGATCCTTAACCTCTTATACATTTTATGTGTTAGGTGCAAACCTTTTTTATTATTACTTTCTCCAAAAGAAATGTCATCATGTCCATTTGAGCAGGAAAAAGTACTAAAATAAATTATCTCTTCTGTGCTAACCTATTTGATTTATTGTGTTATATTTACTAACTTAAATAGGTTACATTTTAAACTCTTAAAAATACAAAAATTGTAGCTTTTCAATTTTTTGTCTCAAAATGATCAAGAATAAATTCTAAAGTCTTATTTAACGTTTAACTAGTTAATTACGAAAAGCATAAATTTGAGAGAAAACAAAAATACTAGGTAATTTCTTCTCATCTGTTTAAGCGTTAAAGAACATAGTTACTTGATACATATAGTAATAAAATTAACCCATTATAATTAGTCGAAATATGCACGAACTAGCCATATACCACAATTATACAAAAAGTGATAAACTATAGTATAAGTTAAAAAGGACAAGATGTAAGCACTTGCTTCCATTTGTTATCAAACTCCTAGGTTCTTTGCAACACAATACGATGCAAAAGCATAAACAATAAGCATCTCTCGAAACCTGGTAATATACTAGTAGTATTAATGGACAAATTTATAGTTCGTACGCACATCATTAATATACTGCATGAACCTGTTTTAAAAAAAATATTTGACACACGGACTGAGACATGGAATACTTGAAGAGTTACACGCTTGGATAAAGCAGCAATTGCAATTTAATATCTCTGTCACATAAATAAACTAATGAAGAAGGAAAGGACAACTAATCTCTTGATTAATGTACCATCGTCCAATAGGAGATTTGAGCGGAAACTACTAGGAAAGAAATTGATAAGTTCTACTAGTACTAGTAACTATGTAAAATTACTAGGACACCACATATTTCAAGCACCATAAATATACTGTTATCCATAAGCCAAATCCACATAAAGAAACATCTCACTATGAACTTCTTTCCTGTATAACGCACAATAATATATTCAATGTATTTTTACAGTACGAGATTTGGGTAGGATAGTATATACACAGACTAAGCTCTTACCTTGTGGAGGTAGAGAGACTGTTTTCGATAGACCCGATGCAGCCTAACCAAATGTATAGTTGTCAAACTAGGCCAATCCCAAAACACGATTAGGATATATACTAATTAACCAAAATTAATGTTATGACAATCGAATAATTAAGAAGAGGATCTTGAACATAACTCAACATGAAGTGAATAGTCAATGAAAGGCATAATTTGACTTTCGCATTAATGAAGAGAGTAGTGATATTTAATGTGAATTACGGAATTCCGTAAACTACGACTCGAAGCTATTAGGCCGAGGGAGGGCAAGTTTGCCCAGTTCGCATCGCGTAAAAAGAAGATGGAAGACTTGAACAGTATTGAAATAACGAACCGTCCACGCACGCGTTAATTCGCACGTGCTGTCCCTACTTGGATTCTGTATGGATCACGCACGTGTCACGCCCTTTCTCCTAGGCTTTAATCCAGGTGTTCTCTTTCTCTCTCTCCCACTCCCTTATATGTTCCATTTTCCTTTCATTCATGTTTTACTCAAAAGCCCAAACACTCTCGGCCCAAAGCAACTCCAGCTAAACGCTGTCGTCCTACACCTGTACTCCGGTAAAATCACCGGAAATATTGAATTATTATTTCTGGCGCCGAATAGTTGATGAAGTGAAGAGACTATCTCCAGCAATGGAAACGGAGGTTCATCAATCAAATTTCACCTACCTGGGACGAACATTCAGCGGTCTCAATATTACTGAATCTTCCTCAGCTTTCAGTGACTGCAACAGCGATAGATCCGGCGAGTTCCCGACGGCGTCTTCTCAAAGCCGGCGACTATTAATAGCATGCGCGTCGGAGAACTCAGATGAATTAATCCAGCAACTCGTCTCTGATCTCGAGTCGAACTCAATTGACGTGCAAAAGCAAGCGGCAATGGAGCTTAGACTCTTAGCGAAGAACAAATCGGAAAATCGTCTCAAAATCGCTCGAGCCGGAGCGATTAAACCGTTGATTTCGTTAATTTCATCCACTGATCTTCACCTTCAAGAGTACGGCGTTACGGCGATTCTCAATTTATCTCTATGTGATGAAAATAAGGAGCTCATCGCAGCATCAGGAGCGATCAAACCATTAGTTCGAGCTTTGAAAATTGGAAATTCAACTGCGAAAGAGAATTCAGCTTGCGCTTTGCTCCGACTATCGCAAATTGAAGAGAACAAAATCGCAATTGGACGGTCGGGCGCAATACCGCCGTTAGTGAACCTTCTAGAAGCCGGCAATTTCCGCGGGAAGAAGGACGCCTCAACTGCACTGTACTCCTTATGCTCCGTGAAGGAGAACAAGGTCAGAGCGGTACAAGCCGGAGTAATGAAGCCGTTAGTGGAATCAATGGCGGATTTCAGTTCAAACATGGTGGATAAATCGGCGTTCGTGGTGAGCGTTTTGATATCGTTGACGGAGGCTAGGGTGGCGGTGGTTGAGGAAGGCGGAATACCGGTATTGGTGGAGATCGTGGAGGTGGGGACACAGCGACAGAAGGAGATTGCGGTGGCGATATTGTTGCAGTTATGTGAGGATAGCGTGACTTACCGTACTATGGTGGCCCGCGAAGGCGCCATTCCCCCATTGGTTGCTTTGTCCCAATCTGGTACAAGTCGCGCCAAACAAAAGGTAAAAAATGAAAAATATCTTCTTCTTTTTCCGTCTGTTATTGGTCAATGGAGATGGAATTTTAAATCATACAAAATAGTAGTAATATACTTAAAAACTTTTATCTCTCCAATATATATATATATATATATGTAGAATTATTGTAGAAATTGTGAAATCCACACCTGCAAAGCTGCATAAGTGCATATACGGGGATATAGGCTTTAAGATACGGTTCGGAAGATTTGTTAAGAGTACACAAAATATAGCAAATAATAAATTCAAAACCCAATTAGTAGCACTTAAGATCAAAAAGTTCAATTCTGCCTTAGGAAATTTAGCTACTGCAGCTAGTCAAAAAGTCATAACCGCCGCCATGAAATGTGAAGTACGTAATTAATTAATGAGTTAGGCTAATTAATTAAGGTTAGCACTGAGCTTAGGTGTAAAGATAGACTACGTAAGTACTATGGTGAATTTGGAGATGTGATTTGGATAAAGACAAATACTTATTGTTAGGTGGATGCACTAGTCGTTGTCCAATATGTCTGCCCCCTGTGGCCTCTAGCAGGTTAGGAAAAATTCTAAGAGCTGAAGTTCAATTGTTAATATGACGCTGTTTGTAAATTATTTGAACAATTAAAATATGTTTCTCTTCAATCTTTTTTGTACTTAATATTTACAATTTATCTTTGACCCCGAAAAAAGTAAGCTGGATCGACGAGTATATAAAATATTTGAATTTGTTAGTGTTTGTATCTGATGGGTATCTTGTGTTTTGGTCGTATTGTGAATGGACAGGCGGAGACACTGATTGCGCTTCTACGACAGCCAAGATCCGGTAACGCCGCTGCAACACCAGCCAGAGCTTCTGATGTGTCGTTTTGATTCTCACCACATGTTATGTCCCTCTTTTGTTTGTTTCCTTGTTTTGTATCATAGCAACCCAACACTACTCAAGAGGATGGTCAAGTAGAAGAAAAAAATGTGTCTGAAAACTGTAAATATCTCTTGTAATTCAGCAAAAGCTTTGTAAATTTTGGTTTTTTTTTTGGCCGTGACTTTTGGGTTTTCTTTTCCCTTTCTTGAGTTGTTTTCACCTTTTGGATGGGTTTAAACGTTACTTGTATCTGGATTGTTTCTTTTTCTTTTTGATAGAAAGCTACCTTTTTTATGAAACGTGAAAATCACAACTACTCCTAACAATGTCACACGAATCATCAACAATAAGAATTTGAAAATAAAAACCGCTACCAGGAATCTTATCGGGCTTCTTCTTTTTCTTTTCGCAATTAAGGTATTATTACTCACTGTAAGTTAGACCCACTTATTACGTCAGAATGAGTAAAGAAATTGACTTATAAACTCTTCCTCTTTAACTTTTTATCTTCATCTTTTTTGGATGGAATTGGCCGTAATAAAGAGAAGAAGAAAAGACAGAAGATAGGAACCTTTAATGAAAATGAAATTTTGCACCTAAATGCTAGTGTTTTAAGAGAGAGAAATTAAAGTGTTACTAAGACAAATATTATTGTGATCGATGTTTGACAAAAAAAAATGATAATCTTTGATTAAACTAATTAATCAGTTATTACAAAGAGTTAATCCTAGTTAAAGCTAATAATGCGTGAAAAAAATGAATAATAATGGAACGGAATTGGAGCATTAGCTATGAATGTACCAAAATAAGATAATATATGAGAAGCATCAAGTATTAAATGACATCAAATGACAATAAATGTAAATAAGGAGGAAGATTCACCCAATATTGAATGAGATAAATGGTTCCCTTCTCTCACCATGATGAATGACAAGAATACAAGAGAATATTGTGCACTTTCCCGGATCTAGTGGAAATGACAATTGACAATGCGAAAAAGGTCGAATCTCCTCAGAAAGTGGTTCTTTGTATATATCTAGAGAGCTTATCTTTTGGAAGAGTTCTTATCATATAGAATATTACATGCCATTTTCCCTCATCTTTCATTCTATTTATATGAGATATTCTCAAAGAACCCTAAAGTACAATCAGAGAGAATATTCGACAGGATATTCCCTCTAAAGATATCAGTACAAAACTAGCTGTTATTTCTAATTTTGTTGCTCGACCTCGGCAGTGATTGGTCGCTAGGCTGCTCGGTTCATTTGCTCGTTGATCGACCTCGGCCACGCCACTCACAGGGGTTTGCAAATGGTTCATAATGTCCTTCTCTTCATGACTTAATCCTCAATCTGATTTTGACCCACACAATTAGTCCATTCGCTTATCGAGGTCCTGATTGACCTCGTTGAGCGGACTTCATCGGTCGTAATCGGGAAATTCAGATGGAGGGAATCAAGTTTAAAGGATCCCGCACGGGATGGTGATGTGGCATTTTAAGAACCACGACTTATTGTGACGTCAACTTGGAGTGACATCATAGCCGCACGCGTCATCATCACGCGTCTTCCTGATGCGCCGCATCGATTCCCGTGCTCATATCATTTCGATTCTCGTGTACCTGACGATTGGTGATCTCGATTGGAGTGTCTGTTCTCTATAAATAAGGGTGGAGAGCTCTCTTAGTTATCCTTTCCATTTTCTAACTTCTGAGACTTCACTCTTTTCTCTTTTCTTCTCCTTCTTGTGTTCTTGCCCTAATTGCCTCCATTCTCCTCACTTTCTGGTTCGAGTGACCCTTGTTGTTTCTGCCTTTTTTCTAGTTTGTATCCTCAACATTTACGATCAACCAAATATGGTTAATGTTTCCCATGCTTCCGGTGTGGCACCTGAACCCACACCATTATCAGTGAGGATGCCTCCTCATGAAGATGATGTTGTTGTCGTTGCCGAGAACGACACCTTCCCTACCGTGGAGGAAATCATTCCTCGCAATGATAAAGCTTGGCTGGATTTCTCGAAATCGGCTACAGAGGAACCTGAACTCGTGCTATCTGAACTGGATGCAGTGCCTTGGCCTTTCTTAGGGCTAAATACAACATCCCAGCCCATATTGACTTGGTCCCGGATGGCAGTGATGTAGTCTATATACACCGCCCCGGGTACTGCGTCTTTTACGCGTACCCATTCCGGGTGGGCTACTCTCTTCCTCTTCTCCCGCTGGTGGAGGAATTCTGCCGGTATTACGACATCTTCCCGGACTATCTCTCCCCATACATTTATAAGATTTTCCTGATGTTGACAAAGTACGCGGAGCTGGCTAACCACGGGGTTCCCATTCGCCACTTGTTACCCTTCTTCGCGCCGAGCTTCCTTAGAGGTATGATGTTGCATCTTCGCCATCATGGAAGAAAATGATTGGTCGTGAAGATGGACGATAGGGCCAATCACCATTTTTGGTTCCACTTCTTCTATGTTAAGACCGAGCATGTGGTGGCGAACCCCGGCAGATTCCCTGAGATGTGGAATTTTGCCCGTAAGTGTTTCTATTAGCTGGTTGCTCATTTTGATTTATTTTGTTGACGACCTAACTGCTCCTCTTCTTCTCTTTCGCAATCAAGAAAGAGCCTTCTACGTTGGTCGCAGACATTCCGGACTGGGTGATCCAAGTTTTACCCCATACAATGGGGATTCGGGAATGATCGTCGTTCCATAAGAAATTCGGTCGTAAACCTTCTGGGACTGGTAATTTCCAATCTCTCAAGGACGAGCTGAAGTAGAAGGACAATGAACTCGTGAGGGTCATCGGCAAATGCAGCGAGCTTGAGGGATTGCTGAAAGTTAAGGAGGACGAGCTTGAGGTGAGTAAGAGGGTCAAGGGTGAGTGTGTCGATCTCCAAGCTCAAGTGGTATCCCTGCGGGCCGAACTTAAGAAAAGTTTGACCAGGGCCAGTGAATTGAGCGATGAGCTGATTGAGAAGACGGCGGAGTTGGGGAGAGCCAACGAAGCCAGGATGGCGGCTTTGGTAAGGGTGGCAGCGTTGGAGGAGGTCATTCGCGTCCCTCGTTCTGAACGGGCGAGTGAAGCAGAGGCGGTCGTGCTCAGGGTGGCCAGGCTCGATGAGAGGATCGGCGGGCTCGAGGGAGAGGTTTCAAATTTGAATGATCAAGTCACCGCACTTGAGGCCGAAAGGGCGCAGCTGTTGGCTCGACCATCTTCTTCTCATACTTTCGCCTTTCCCGACGTCGCGCGGGATTCATACGAGAAGTGAATCCATGTCGTGGCCCAGCTAGACATATTTAGGGACCTGATGGCGGAAGAGAGAGTTACCGAGATTGAGTTCGAGGGTGCTCGTGCCAAGGTGCATGAAGCTCGAGTTGCCTGTGGTTACGATTCTGCCACACTATGGGCATACAATGGTGAGGACGAGTTGGACAGGATCGAGCAGGGTTCTTGGTATGACGACAAGTACTTGGATGGCGGAGATGACGATGGGGACGATGGTGGGGATGATGCTGAGTAATACTTGTAATTTATTTTGTTTTTGTGGGCGTCTTTCTGGCCCTTGTAAGATACCTTTTGAATTGAACTGTTATTTTTGTTGTACATTTCTGAGTCTTCTGCTTTTTCTTTGAATATTTTCTTAGTGATTGCTTTAATTAAAAGAACTGTGTCGTTATGTGCTAGCGGTCGAGTATATCTTTGATGGAATTCGGGCGAAGTCCCTTATCGCCGTAATTAACTCAAACGAGATTACCTGTAAATCAAACTCGAGCTAGATCAAGTGTAAGTTGAATTCGAGTGTGGTCGAATATTACTCTTAATTTATTCGAACGATGTCAAATGTGTGTTAGTTCGAGCGAGGTCGAATGTGAGTTAATTCAAGTGAGGTCGGATGTTACTCTTAATTAATTCGAAGGAGGTCAAATGTGAGTTAATTCGAGCAAGGTCGAATATTACTCTTAATTTATTCGAGCGAGGTCAAATGTGTGTTAGTTCGAGCGAGGTCGAATATGAGTTAATCCGAGCGAGGTCGAATATGAGTTAAATCGAGCCAGGTTGGATGTTACTCTTAATTAATTCGAACGAGGTCGAATGTGAGTTTATTCGAGCAAGTTCAAATGTGAGTTAATTCGAGCCAGGTCGAATGTGAGTTAATTCGATCGAGGTCGAATGTTACTCTTAATTAGTTCGAACGAGGTTGAATGTGAGTAATTCGAGCGAGGTCGAATGTGAGTTAATTCGAGTGAGGTAGAATGTTACTCTTAATTAGTTCGAACGAGGTTGAATCTGAGTTAATTTGAGCAAGGTCAAATATTACTCTTAATTTATTCGAACGAGGTCGAATGTGTGTTAGTTCGAACGAGGTCGAATGTGTGTTAGTTCGAACGAGGTCGAATGTGAGTTAATTCGAGCGAGGTCGGATGTTACTCTTAACTAATTCGAACGAGGTCGAATGTGAATTAATTCAAGCGAGGTTGAATGTGAGTTAATTAGCGAGGTTGAATGTGAGTTAATTCGAGCGAGGTCGAATGTGAGTTAATTCGAGTGAGGTCGAATGTTAATCTTAATTAGTTCGAACGAGGTCGAATGTGAGTTAATTCGAGCGAGGTCGAATGTTACTCTTAACTAATTCGAACGAGGTCGAATTTCTTTTTGAGGGGTCGAGCAATGAACTTTTGCTTAACTTCAAAATGTTCTCTTTGTCGCCTCATTAAAAACCTCATCGAGAAACCCTAATTGGGACAAAACTCAGGTGAGGCAAAAAGAGTACGGCTCAGAGAACATCTTTCCTTAGAAGATGAAGTACTTGAGGTGGGCGATGTTCCAGTTGTTTGGTAGTAATTTTCCTTCCATTGTTTCTAGTTGGAACGACCCTTTTCTCGCTACCGCCGTAATTTTGTATGGGCCGTCCCAATTAGTCCCTAGATAAACTTCCCGTGGATCCTTGCTTGCCTGTGTTTTGGCTTTGAGTACGTAGTCCCCGACCTTGAACGGTCTGACTTTGGATTTTTTGTTATATGATGGGTTTAAGGTTTAACAGTCTTATGTTTTGATGATCTAACAAACTTCTTGTCTAGAACCAAATAAAGAACCTGATGCATACTTAGTACAATTCTTCAACAATGGATTTTAGCTAATATGAGATATGTCACTTTAGCTACACAAGAACCAATTTAGGGACCTGATCCTCCGGAGTTTCCCTGACAGAACTACAAAGTCAACTCTACAGTTGGAAAGTGACTGCCTGCAACTGTGCACGCTACAGTTCAAACACAGTGAAGCAGTCACTTCCCATTGGGAAGGGCCTTGCACCAACCAAGTATGGACATCATCTTAATGATGTCATTCAAGTATAAAAACAAGGAATATGGAAATAAGAACTCACTTGAACACTTGGTGATATTCTCTCAAGCATTGAAGACCCATCTAGCATTAAGTCATAAAGTGTGTCAAGAACAAAGAGCAACACTACTACGGACCAGTTCCATTAAGAGTCTTCTTACGTCAGTAGTTGAGTTATATCTTTGTATTTGTTTTTCATTGTAATTCCTATCATGCTTACTTAGTAGCTCTACTTAGGAAACTGAAAAGAACATAAACCCACTGAGTTTGTGTTGTGACTAGAGTTAGTCATAGATTGAAGTCTTTGTAATTAGTGAGTTACAAAGTGACTTGTAATAGGTGTATTACAAGTTAATGAGGTTGAAGTCTTTGTAATAGAGTCATTACAAAGTGGCTTGTAACAAGTGCATTGCAAGTTAGTGAAGTTGAAATCCTACCAGTGTAGGTCGTGGTTTTTATCTCATTAAGTTGGGATTTTTTCACGTAAAAATCCTGTGTTTTATCTACTTACTGTTTTATTAATTAGTAATGCGGGAACTGATATAGGACCAGGTCTTTATACAATTTGGTAGACTCTTATATTCTATCACTATAGTATTGCTCTGTCTGTTGTTTCTTGGCGACCAAAAAAATGTTAATCTTTGGTTAAACTAATTAATCAGTTATTACAAAGAGTTAATCCTAGTTAAAGCTAATAACGTATGAAAAACGTGAATAATAATGGAACGAAATTGGAGCGTTCGCAATGAATGTACCAAAATAAGATAATATATGAGAAGCATCAAGTATTAAATGGCATCAAATGGCAATAAATGTAAATAAGGAGGAAGATTCACCTAATATTGAATGAGGTGAATGATTCCCTTCTCTGACAATGATGAATGACAAGAATACAAGAGAATATTGTGCACTTTCTCGGATCTGGTGGAAATGACAGTAGACAATGTGAAAAAGGTCGAATCTCCTCAGAAAATGGTTCTTTGTATTTATCTAGAGAGCTTATCTTTTGGAAGAATTCTTATCATATAAAATATTACATGCCCTTTTCCCTCATCTTTCATTCTATTTGTATGGGATATTCCTAAAAAATCATAAAGTACAATCAGAGAGAATATTCGACAGGATATTCCCTCTGAAGACACCAGTACAAAACTAGTTGTTATTCCTAACTTCGTTGCTCGACTTCGGCAGTGATCGATCGCTAGGCTGCTCGGTTCATTTGCTCGTTGGTCGACCTCGGCCATGCCACTCACAGGGGTTTGCAAATGGTTCATAATGTCCTTTTTTCCGTGACTTAATCCTCAATCTGATTTTGACCCACACAATCAACAAGGAGTACAAAAATTTTGAAAGACGACTAATATGGACAAAGGAGAGTTAAAATTTGAAGGTAAAACTAGTTCCATGTAATATCTTTTCTGTTTCAATTGAATGTAATGGCATTTGGACATGGCCTATAATGATTTAAAGGGAAATGCTAACTAAATAGCAACATGGAAGTGACTAATTAATGAGCTCCGGAATTATATATGTGTATTGAAATATATATATATATATATATATATATGTGTGTGGGGGGTGGGGGGGGGAATGTGTGGTGCCTATCTGGACATTGGAACGTTCAATATTCAACATGATAGTGTTCTTGAACCCCTCTCTCTTCCAAACATCAATCCGCTGGACAGGAAAACTTAATATGTTTATTTCATTCATTTATCAGTAGTTTTTAGTTACGCCTTTGATAAATGTCAAAACTACCTATAAGCCATAATTAGTCAAAAGCATACTCTCCCTCCGTTTTTCTTTTTTACATTTCCTTTTTAATCTTGTTAATTTCGTCGCTCTATTTTTATGTTTCCCTGTAAAGCTGATTTGTGTTGTTTGCGTAAAGAAATCGGTCAGTTAGATCGAAGTAAGATTTACTGAATTTATAATTTACTCAATTGGGAAAAAATATCATACTAATTGCTACCTCTTTAAGTCAGAGGAAAAAAATGAACTGCTCGAAGACCATAATTGTGTTATTACTGTCCATTAAGGCTGTCCAACAAGGGGACGGGACGGGACGGGACGGGATGGTATTTGACCGGGACGGGCCTTAAACAGGACGATCCGATTGGCCCATCTCATCCACTAACAGACGGGACAAGGCGGGACAGTTCGTGGGCTCTAAGTGGGCCTTTTTTTAAATAAAATCTTTTAAATATTTAAACTTTAAATTTGACAACGGCTAATTTTTTATATATAGCCGCGGTTATTTTTTGAAGTTGACAATGATTACGTTTTTAAAGTTAAAGTTAGTCTTTTAACTTATTTAATAAACTTAAAACTTAATAAATTATAAAGAAACTAAGTAAAGAATTATAAAATATTAAAACGAAAGACTTGTAACGAAATATTTTGGTAATTATAATAGACTTGTGATTTTATTTAATATAATCTCAAGCTATAAAAAAATTAAGTAAAAGTGTAAGACAATTCATAAACAAATTCTTTATTTTAGGCAAAATGGTCTCGTGGCCACTTAAACTTGCACCCAATTGCCAACCCAGTACACAAACATATACATTTCTCATTTGAACACTCCAACTTGACAGAATGAGTACTAAGAAACACTTCCAACAACACGTGTATATCAATTGATGTGACATGTCAACACATCATATGCTAGACTATTTATTACTTGTCATGTGTTATTTCTGGGTCCCATTTTTAAAATTAATATATTAAAATTTCATGTCATCTTCATCACTGAACTCCCCCCCCCCCAATCAGTAAAAGAAGCTATTACCGGCTAAGCTTCCGACCAAGCCCCAAATCCAAGAAACTGATAGACCACCAAAAACCTCGAGTTGGCGGGAGAAGTCACTGGTAAATGTCTCTGAATTTTCAGCCACCATTTTAGCCCAAAACCCCTAATTACAATCTCTGTTAAACCTCCTTTCCACCAAGCGCAGACCAAACAAATCAAAAATAACCAATTCAATTTCCCCTGCCCCAAAAATTTAAAGAAAGAAAAAGAAAAGAACAATAACCGGAAAAATTTCTTCCGCACCATCATCGGAGACTTTCTTTTGCTGACATCTAGTTGTGTGGATAACTTTTTTTTATCTTTATTCTTCTGCAATCTTGTACTCAATAGAACAAGATTAATCATTTTCAAGTAAAAATTAATAATGAAAAGGGGATGAGGACGAGATGGAATTGGATCACTGGGATGGGATATGAAACTAAAGAAACGGGGATGAGGAAGGAGGACGAAGTGGGCTGGGAGGAAATGAGGAAGTTTTAGTTTTTTTCTTTTTACTTTTTGTTATATTTTTATTATTTATATATTTTTAGTACTCGTTTCATCAAAGTATTACTTTCATGCGCTTTTTTAGTGCGGTGTGCACATAATTTGGCCATGTCAGCTATGTTGCCTCCACATAGGCATGGTCAACGGTCAAAGTGATTTATTAGTTAACAAATATTGGATTTAGAGTGTTCAAATGGAAAATGTATAAGTTTGTGTACCGGGTTGGCAATTGGGCGCACGTTTAAGTGGTCACTAGGCCATTTTGCCTTTATTTTATTAATAAACTTTCAAATTTTACATACAAATACAAGTCTTTTGAAGAGCACCTAATCTACGCAGCCACCTTCTAGGTAGGGTTCTGTTTGAACCAGGCCTCTTAGTAGCTAATTACAAATTATCATACTAATATTTGTAAGATCCTATATAGATTCATTATAATCTATAATTTTTCTCGGACTTATCAAACCAAGATTTCTTCTTTCTGAATTAATCCAACCTTCGAACAAGACAGAAATATCTTAGTTGTCCTCTGCTAATGATTGTCTATGGTCTCTTATTTGAAATCTTGCCGCGATAAAAGCACTCTCTGATGCTACTGATGATGCTTGAATAGCCAGTACATCTCGAGCCATTATTGAAAGTATTAAAAAAACCTTGCTATGCTCCCTCCACCATGCCAAAGGTTGTTCGTTGTCTTTTTTGTCTTAAATACATTCCAATCTCTGATTAAGATAAGAATCAAGTTCATCATCAATAGAGGTATCAAGGCCTGTTATATCCTCCATACCTTCCCATAGAACTTCTACTATAGCCTTAGAAGTAGTAGAAGCATTTCACCACTTGTTGTTGCCATAGATTTATAACTATCAAATATTGATCTAGCATAAGAATATATGCTAGCTTGAGAGTCTTCGAGAGATGGTTGTTCATTTTCTTGAATTTTACTAAATTCTAATAAATTTTACGAACAAGTCCCTTACACCTATTAATTTTAAAGTTGGGTTAAGTAGAGTAGAAATTAAATAAACTTGGGGAATAGGAAAAAAATATTTTTAAATTTTACAATCTTTTCATAAATGGCCGGTGCATAAGTTGGATTTGTTTTATTCTTACCAAATACAACGAAAATTTTACAAATATACCATAACATTTGTGTAACAGTAAGATAATATATACCAGAAAATTATTTTGTAGCATAATAAAAATTTTCTAAAAATTTAGTAAGTTGTTTGAGCTTATCCCAATCAGACTCAGCAATTTGATCAACGGGGATACCATTTTGCATATTAAACACCTTTCGTATAGGCACCCGATAATCATAAGCAACTTTAAGCATTTTATAAATAGAATTTCACCTAGTACAAACATCTTTTGGAGTTTTTCTATATGGAAGGTCACCACTAGCACAATTTGTCTAAACTCACGAATTCTACTCTCTTTATTATCACGAAAAATATAGCCGCAAGCATGTTGTACTTTACTACAAGCCTCAAAAAATAATTTAATACCGTCTTTTACAACCAAGTTAAAAATATAGCGTGCACATCTAATATGAAAAATTGCTGGATTAATTGGACAAAGTCTAGCTCTTAAGCTAGCTGCTGCAGTGGTGTTAGCAGAAGCATTATCGAACGTGATAGTTAATACTTTATCAATGAGCCCATAAAAATCAACTATTTGTAGAACAATTGTTGCAATATATGCTCAAGTGTGTTGTGAATCAACAAATTTATAATCAATAATAAGTTTTTGCATGTTCCATTGATGATCAACCCAATGACATGTAACAGTTGAAAAATCATTACCATTAGGACTACGACCTATATTAGATGTGATAGAAACTTTACAATTTAAGTGAAAAACTACAAAACGAATATGCTGAAGATATTCAATTTGAAATTTAAAAACATCATTGCTAATAGTAGTCTTAGGAAAACCTTGAAAAACAGGATTATAAGTTTCATGTATGTAATGCACAAAGCAAGGTGAGAAGCAAAAGTAAAAGGTAAGCCACAAACAACGATCATTTTTGCTAAATTTTCACGATCTCTATCTTTGTTATAGGGACGCAGTATACTACCAGAAGCAGGGTGAAGCAATTGTTGGAAAAGGTTAGAACCTTCGCCAGATCCGGTAGGAGCGTCAGTACCACTGCTAGGATGACCCGACAATTTCCTTTTGGGCTTATATCCATAAAGGTTTGTGTTCGTAAGCACTCCCCTAGTTTTGACCTAATGAGCTTTCTTTACGTTGAGTTAATTAACCCGGCGGGTTCACCTAGATGCCTAGTAAAGAACGAGCTGGTGGGAAAGAGTTGGAGATCATGAAAAGTATTTCTACACAAGGAGGCAGGCGACCGGGAAGCTTTGCTTCTAGAATTCCGACTACATGGGAAAAAATGTTATATAGGTTGATTCTAATTCTTGATGCCCGCTCGATTTCGAGGAATAAAGGGAGGGCTTGACCACAATTTCCCAAGTAAGAGATAGAATCTCACTAATTGGAAGGAAAAGGAGGGCTTCGATTCATTGTGATTCGGTTTCTTGGCATGGAGAGATCTCTGCCATAAAAGAGAGAGCTCCTAAGCCTTATTTTGCAGATCAAAGAGCGACGTAATTCCCCATTCATCCAAAATAGTATTTTAGTAAAGAAGAGAGGCATTCTGGGCCGACTATTACGACTACATGCCCATCTAGTGCTGTGAACAACTATTTTTTGACCACACCCAAATTCTATACTATTTTTTGCTATAAATATTAAGGTTATATCTAATCTTAATATGTTAAATTTTTATCTTACTCTTAATAGATTCTATTTAAGAAAATTAAAAACAACAAAAATATTCACATTCTTAGAATATAAGATTTTTTCTATGTTTAAATAGAAGAAAATATATATATACATATATATGTATATTATATAATATATATATATATATATATACACATGTGTATTTTATCTTCTTTTATTCAATAAAAAAAAGGGAGTTAAGAAAAATAAATTTAAATAAAAATAACAAAAAAAAATAATAATAATAATAAAAACGGGAAAAAATAAAAAAAAAGACCACCCAAGCACCCCACTCCCTCACATCTCTTCCCCCCACTCCACCCAAAAAACCCACTCCCTCACACCACT
>ML333714.1:0-55000 GCA_005239505.1 Nicotiana paniculata
CATAGCCTTACTAACTCAAATATATAATTTACTCAAATATTCATGCTCAATTCGTGGCCAAAAATCCAAATTTTCACTTTCAAGGTTTTTTTCTTCAAAAACCCCAATTTTCCCACAATTTCCCATATCAGATCATGCATCAATCTTGTATTTAACCTTAGAAACAACTTACTTCTTGATGCTTGGTGAAATCTCACTTGAAAGGCTCTCCCAAAATCGCCTAAACCATGAAAAATGAAGACCATGAACCCCAAATTCTCGTTTTAAAACATTCTGCCCAGGTCAATTTCCGCACCTGCGGTCCTTCCTCCGCATCTGTGATCCCGCAGGTGCGACCAAATCTCCCGCACCTGCGGTTTCACTCAACTCCAGCCAAATCGCACATGCGCCCTCATTGCCCGCACCTGCGGCATCGCAGGTGCGGAATATCCATCGCACCTGCGGTTCCTAACCAAGTCTGCCCACTCTTGAAACTGCGGTGCCCAAGCCGCACCTGCGGCCAAATCTTCGCAGGTGCGGTTACACCAGATGACAGCAGCTTCAGCCCTTTTTCCAACTTCAACTTTGATCTGATAACCACCCGGAATCCACCCGAGGCCCCCGGGACCCCGTCCAATTATACCAACCGGTCCCAAAACATGACATGGACTTTCTTGAGCCCTCAGATCACATCAAACAACACGAAATCACGAATCGCACTCAAATCCAATTCTTTAAGAACTTAGAATTTCAAACTTCTTTATCTGCTGCCGAAACCTATCAAATCACGTCTGATTGACCTTAGATTTTGCGCACAAGTCATATTCAATATTACGGACCTGCTCCAACTTCCGGAATCGCATTACGACCTCGATGTCAAAACTTCCACTTCCGGCCGGATTTCCCAAAACCTTCAAATTTCTATCTTTAGCCAAATGACTCCAAAATGACCTACGGACATCCAAATTCACTTCCGATCGCGCTCCCAATTCCAGAATCACCATACAGAGCTATTCCCAGACTCGGAATCCCAAACGGACATCAACCTCACTGATATGCACTTCAAGCCCAAATTCATGAAATCCTTCTAAAATGCTAACTTCCACAATATACGCCGAAACGCTCCCGGGTTATCCAAAACCCGATCCGGACATACACCCAAGTTCGAAATCATCATACAAACCTGCTGGAACCTTCAAATCCTGATTCGTAGATCGTTTACTCAAAATTCCAATCTTAGTTGATTTCTCCAACTTAAGGCTTCTGAAATGAGAATTTTCTTTCCAAATCAATTCTAAACTTCCTGGAATTCAATTCCGACCACGCCCACGGGTCATAACACCTGAAATGGAGCTTCTCACGACCTCAACCCGCTGAACGACGCACTAGAACTCAAAACAACTGGTCGGGTCGTTACAAGTCCTATAAGCCCAGCATACTGCACTAACTGGCATGATATGTCTATAAACCTCTATTAATGGATGTACTGTGATCAGAACTCCGAAAGACGTAGAACTTACCAATCAAGCTGAACTCAAGCAACACCTACTGAGGAAGTCTACTCGTTTGTCTATCTGAATCTGCACGCATGAAATGCAGCATCCCTGGAAAAGGAACATCAGTACGAAATAATGTACCGAGTATGTAAGGCAATAAGATAACTGAAACTGAACTGATAATAAAATAACTAAAAGTAACTGGGAGTCAAAGATAATCTGGAGATATACTTACTTGCTGATATTGATTCAACTCTCTCAATATAGTAAGTAAAATATATGTCCGGCTTATAAGGCTCGGTACGTGTAATTGCTCGGTCGTAGTAGGCTCTCTCATAAGCGCTCGACTATACTAGGATATATATCTATGTCATTTTGGGCTCGCTCATAGGCGCTCGGCCATAGTAGGCTCGGTATATAACTTACCATTTTGATCAGAGGTTGTCCAATAGGGGCATGCCCACCGATTATAGCTCGATGGTGGTGAAAATACTGTAATACTATGTGTGTGTGTGTGTGTGTGCGCGTGTGTATATATATAGATCATATGCTCTCTTGACTGGAAGAAGACAATGCTCAACTGAATATAAAGTCTCGATACGGGAGAATACTGTAACTTAGGAGACTAGGATAATGTACATAAGTTCAGGAATACGAACTTCTCTTTATGCCTCGTTATCAAACTCATGTAGTTACGGGATCATGCCAAAATGAAGAAAGGTTTAGCCTTAACATACCTTATCAAAATCTTTCCAATCACCACGTTGAACTCGCCTCTTCGAACCTTAATCTACAAAAACGATAATAATACTATCATTAAGTTACGAAAGGTACAACTATCGCACAACGAACGACAAGTTTATTTTGTATTAAAACGGGCAGCATCTCCCCTATAATTCTTACTTCCTCCAAATTCAAGATAACACACGAACACAACAATAAAAACATATATACATTATTTTCCAACTGTATATACACCATAAAATACTACAAAATAGCCCAACACAGCCCGATCTCTTTATACACAAAATGACCATCGTAGTAGTGTCAAACGACCCAAAAATATTACAACGAATGACCAGCCCATCACCTTGCATTTATGTGGTGTTTCTCCACACCCTTTCTCCTCTAGAAATCCATAAAACAATAGCAAAACATGCAATCCAACAACAACACAAAACAGTTCATACAACAGTCTGCTACAAGTGAATAACTCGAACTCACAACTTCCGATCACCTCCCGTGAGTTCTTACAATTATAGAACGACTTTTCACACATCTCCAGCAGAAAAAAAATAGATGAAAGAGAGAAGTAAAATTACCTTTTTTTAAATAACTCAGCTCATATCTTAGTTCTTCAAACTCTAGGTTTTACCTCCAACTAGAACTTGAAAATGAGAGAAAGTCAAGTAGGGTTTGTGGGCAATTTTTGAGAGGATGTTTGCGGGGGTTTAGGTATGGTTATTGTGCCATCTTACCAGTGTATTATATGAAACGAAATACGCCTTTAAAAGGTCTCTTTTGGACGAACCGAACTAGCCCATTTTTGGATTATCATTTAAGCAAGTAGGTGACACACCTACTTGTCATCTAGCAGTTTGCACAGTCTCGTAAAAACGCATATATCTCTCTACTCTGATGTCGTATTAACAAACGGTTTAATGTGTTAGAAAATAGACTCATAGATCTTCAATTTATGGGTGGAACACCCCGTAATTCTAAGTATATTGGGATAAAATCACAGTTACATTTGACCCAAATTTCAGTAAAACTTGTGAATATAACTTGTGATGACTTTTATCGACTTTTGTTCTGCAACTCGCTTGACTTCAAAACATAACACACGACTATCATACGACTAACATAACTCATAACATAACCTCCTATCATGTTAAGCACCCTAGTCTCACCCCAAAAATACATGTTATAATATTCCCAACTTGTCGACTTTCAACGAAACATTATTTTTTTCAATTCCTTTAGCTTCTGAACCTTCCAACCCTCTTTGTACTTGTTATTCATGATCTTCAGTATTTGCAATATCTGAGGTAACGTGATTAACTTACTTTGTATACTTTCAAAGATGATCTCATTTTTGGTCCTACATTAATTTGCTTACAACGCACTTTTACGTACGAAAATATAGGGTGTAACACCTGACATGAGTATAGGCACATGAAGAGAGAGTTTGTACCTTATTGTCCAAGATAAAGAAGTACCCCGGGATTCTTGGTAGAAGCCAGTGGGTTGAAGTTTAAATAAAATTACTCTATTCAGAGTAAGCTTAATTCTCAAAAAAATAGTTCTTTAATCGACGATTGAGCCTTTACTTTCTATATATGGAATTTTTGAAAATTCTTTTGTTGTCTTCTCTTTGTATATTAACCTCATTGACAGAATGAAGACTATGTATATGCTCATGCTTTATATCCCACAAAACAGACAACATCTCAAAGATTTTCGTCAATTTTTCGAAGTGTTTGACGACCAAGTGCTTACTAGGATATTTTTTTTTTTTCGTTACTCTAGTGTAAGCAGGAGTTTGGGATTAAATAATTCATGTCAGCTATTTTACATCACTGTCCTCATAAACTAGTAGAAACTGAAGCTCCAGCTATTTATTTTACATGATTCTGCATAGTGAAACGAGAGCTCGTAATTAACATGCTACTGCAGATTCCAGGAGCGAAATTTGCAATCAATATCATTTGCATCAAATACCTATTGTCATCAATACAAAAATTCTCTCCAAAGCCACCACTAATGAAATAAGCAGCAGAGATTCCTCGCACCTATTTCATCGACTCACCACTGAAACAACATTGTTCTCATAAACTATAAACAGCAAAGAATTAACAACCAAACATTGAGCTCCAGCATATCAATTGCGCTTCAATGTAGTGACCACATTGAGCTCACCGTACTGCATTCATTACAAACAAGAGATGAGTCGCATATAGATACTATGGCTTAAGGAATAACTACTTTGGTACAATATTGAGGTTATTTAAGATATACGCTGGAAAAAACAACAACTAAAGCAAACTAAGCAATTCATCCTGTGCTTATATACCTTGGCTTGGAATGTTGAGCTGAGGGCTTAAATTACCCTTGTTGCAACTATTCTCTCTAGCTTGTTTTTGCTTTAGCAGGATCACGACCAAACTGAATGACGATAGGTTTGCCTTTAAAGACATACCCATTCACCAGGTTCTGCAGTCATTCACTTCTTTGTATTAAATTTTTATAAGCATCACCAGGTGTAGTATACACCTTCACATAACTCTAAGTTTAGCACCCATAACATCAGCTAATTTCTAGATAGTCAGACGTGATATAAATTAAAGTATATGACCGAAATGATTTCCTTTAATCCATATAACACATTTTTAGGCAACTTGAATAAACTAACCATATACATGAATAATCTCGCGTTAAATAACCATTGGAAATTTGACACAAAGTTCACGATTAAATTTAGACGGTTTCTCATCTTCTGAATAAATCCATGATTTTGCTAGAATTAGGTTGAGAACTGTTGAGGTAGGCACTTGCACCATTAATGTACACCAAGGACAAAACCTAATGCCAACTGCTGGAGTTGAGCAGCAAATTTTATCGGCTTAATGAAATTTGAATAGGCTAACAGAAACGCCACAAACGACAATTTGAAAATGTCAGCATAAGTCCTATTATTCAAATTCCAGATTTACATCTAATGAGACTTGCAAAATGCTAACAGTGAAAGACAAAAGATTGTCTCGTACTTACGCAGTGTTTACTTCACAATCCAGCTGCCCAGGATGAAAACTAAATAGCAAATTACCTGTTTTTTCCTCTTGTTCCCCCCAGATTCTGCTATGTTTTGATATATGATTCCACGATCCAGCAGCTCAACAAATAAATTTATCGTCACTTTAAAAGAGGAATGTGGATATCATAAATTTTAATGTTTGATATTGATTTCTTCGTTTTTCAATCTTCTAAACCATCCTTTTACCCCCTTCTGGCCTCCCTTCTTTCCCCAATGAAAAGGAAATAACTGGCCTGCAGCATCATAGAGAGGAAGAAATAGCTTTGATTCGGAGTAGTATTTTTTTTAATGGAAGCATGGTTCTTCTTTATTTTATAATTACGATTAGATTGGGTAATTACTATTGTACCATAGTAGATAAATAGCTCCAACTTTATCAGGTTCTTTCAAATTCCATGAACAAATATTTTTCTTCCAGTGGAAGAATAACCTATATAAGCAGTCATTCCAAAATCGGGCTCATACCAGTAACTTTAAGAAATACATCAAATGAGAATTTCATTACGTATAGACCATCGAATGAAATGAAATGAAGACAAGAAGCAAATTTGAATAACATACTAAAGCATCTTGAGCAAGTTCAACCGAGGGAAATGTAACAAAAGCTTGTCCACGCATTCTCCCTTCCTGGAAATAGAAATCAGATAATCATCCGCATTTAAGTCATGAATAAACAGCAAATTAGCAATGGAAAGGGAGTACTGATTACTATCTCACCTTTCTACATGAGAATACTATTCTTATGCCACAGGACAATCTATCTCTTGGTAACAAAACATATGGAACTAGAAAGGAGTACGTCAATTTTGTGGTCTGGATCAGGTAAGAAACAGACCGACAAAATGGCACTGGAATGAAGAAAGTGAAACTTACGGTTAAATAGAGAAGTAGATTACCAATTGATTACCCTTCACCAAGCAGGGAGTTCATGCTAATTGTACAAAGTGCATCACACCATTTAAGTCATCAATTCAGTTAAATCTTCCTCAATTGTTCCAGAAGAAATATAGAGACCAGGGTTTGGTTCATTAAGATTGTCATGATTTTTTTCATCAAGAAGCAACTAAGGAAAAAGGAGAAATATTAAACGGAAGAAAATGTGATGAAAATATCAGTAACACAACCTTTCAAGCCTTGTAAAGAAGATAGTCAGTGATATCATTAACCGCGCTAGCCTCGGCATGGAAGTTATACTTGAGCGTACTGCTCATTACTTCCCTCTAGACCTAGCAGTTATCGAAGCTCCATCTACTAATGGAAATCTTTCCAGATGCTTACACGAAGAGAGGTCATTCTCCCCTTTGTATAGATAGAAGAACATTATAAACTTCCTTTCAACCTTCCTTTAATTGGATTTATCACTCTCTTTCACCAAACTATTTATCATTCTAACTCAACTCCTGAGTCCTTAGAGTCTCAATTTATTGTCAGCCAATGCCAATAGAGCCTAATGGGTGACATTATGTAGTTGACTGCACTGTAACCAACTTTCCAGATTGACAGTTTTCTTTATGTAACAGAAGAATTTACAATTTTAAGAAGCACACATATTCTCAATTGGCCCATGTATGAGATATCACATATCAACCAAACCTACAGAGGAGCCATGTGTCACAAAAGTGGAGCCAAGACCTCACATCTGATGATCAGGTAGGGTGATTTGGAAAGTGTTACTTATATTTTTCCAGCAAAAACTCCCAAAAGAACTTGAGTTATATCAAATAGTAGATATATAAAGCTTCAAGTTTTCACAGTATTATTAAAGGTAGAGAAATACAGATGAACTTCACCTGCATTAACTTCACTGCCAGTCTGGATTTAGCGTCACTGATGCTTACAAATAAAGATCCTGCAAACATTATAGCTGAGAAGAAATAGAATGGTTCTAGTGCCAAAACATGAGTTTCTAGTAAGTAACATATATCCATTGAAGTAACTTCTTGTTATCCATTTCTTTGAAGGGGAAAAAAAAGTTGTCAAGGTATTGAAGTACGAGGAACTCTGAGGAAAAAGTCAGAAAAAGGTGTTTTAACTTGTTAATGAATATGTACATTCATGCTTACCAAATATGAAGTAAAAATCATCAACAATCACTTCTTTTGCTAAGTTCTTCAAGTACAAGATAGGAGAAGGATTACCAGCACAGTAATTCTGCATAAAGGAAAGCCCATGAGTCCAAGAACCAACTGAATACTTGGCTTTGCTCATAAAAAAAAACTTTTCATTTACTGATTACAAAACTGAATTAGTATACCACAATTTATAGAATGGAAAGATACAATCTTAATGAATTCCTAATAGCAACTATTTGTCAGATTAAGTAAACTAAACCGAAACCCTACTTATCAACAAAAAAGTGACTTTTTATGAAGGGGTTTTTTTTTTTTGATAAAGTGACTTCTTCTCACAAAGGAGGCTAAGCAGCTAAAAACTATTAGAAAAAGTCTGCTGTATTTAGGATGAACAATCTCATAAGCTCATAAACAAATTTTGAGCAACCAGTTTAGTTCTATTCCTTTTCCTGCCATTTTCCCAAAATCAAGAACGTTTTATGGAGATGATTAGCCATCTATAGAAGTAAAGATAAACTTTCTGGACATCATTTTTGGTTTCCACATACATAACTTCAAGCAATGCAAAGTAATTAGCCAAGAGCCTCTACACCTAAGAATCTTAAAAGGAATTCAAATAGGAAAGCAGTTGTTTGCTCAAAATGCTCGGATCCCTAATTTACATATTCCCCTTGTGACCTCGTTAGTATTTGGAAGTTAAACAGATATGACTCTTTTTCCATGATTGTTAGTATTTTATTTCTGTTATACCTAATCTTCAAAAGTGGTAGTTCGTACCCAATCTTCATGCAAATTCCACACTTCTATCTTAAATTAATCTATTCATTTGTCTGATACAGACCAACATTCATCAAGTCAATCATCATCAACAAGACTAGGTGAGGAATGATACCCCTAGAGGCATACTTAAGAAAATTAAAAGATAACTACGCCCTTTGTCCCATATTATGTGACATCGTTTGACTGGGTAAGGACGTTAAGAAAGACTTTTGAACCTTGTGGTCAGAAACAAGCCATGGCAGTAGGGGCAGCCCGGTGCACTAAGTACCCGCTATGTGCAAGGTTCGAGGAAGGTCCGGACTACAAGGGTCTATTGTACGCAGCCTTACCCTGCATTTCTGTAAGAGGCTGTTTCCACGGCTTGAACCTGTGACCTCCTGGTCACATGACAGCAACTTTACCGGTTACTCCATGGCAGTAGATCATCCTCAAAAAGGATAAATGGGAAGTGAAATTATTTCTAAATGTAGAAAGGCATCATTCTTTTTAATACAAACTAAAAAGGAAAGTGTGCTACGTAAATGGAACAGAGGGAGTATAATATATTAGAATTATTAATGAGATATGATAAGCTGGTATTATTTTAGTGTGCCCTAGGCCTGTTGCCCCTCTAATGATGCGGTCCAAGAAGAACTGCTAAAGGAACTATGTAATGAAAGCATAATTTAAGAAGAATGGTTGGTTCTTGAATACAAACAAAAAGGGAGTTACAGTCTGATTTAGTGTCTGATTACTTTATCATAGTTTTTGGTTTCTGAAAACTTTTCAAGGTGTTAGATGATTCAAAGTTCACATACTATACCTTATTCAAAATAAAAAAAATAAAAAGATTCACAGTCCACATAACTCACAAAATCCTTTAGAAGAGCCTGATTTGATAAACCTCATTTATTTTCCCTTAGGTGCCAATTATGTTTTGGTGACTTGAATCTACTGAAATAAATAACCAGAAGAATTCATTTCCTAGTTGTTGGTTTATTAATCCTTCATGGCAAGAAAGAAATTCTTCATGAGTTAGGATTGGATAGATTCTTTTCTTAACTGAGAAATCCCCGAAGGCCACTGGTGCATGGTTCGAAAGTCGGTGATAATGGCCGGCTGTTATGCTCAACTTAATAACCCAGCTATTGTTTGTGGCAGGTTCGAACCTGTGACATGCCGCTTAATCCACACATCACGTGATGCGCTCTTACCACGAGGCAAAGTCCTGGAGGCAATTAGATTTTTTGAT
The DNA here is from genome assembly GCA_005239505.1 of Nicotiana paniculata. Taxonomy (NCBI): domain Eukaryota; kingdom Viridiplantae; phylum Streptophyta; class Magnoliopsida; order Solanales; family Solanaceae; genus Nicotiana; species Nicotiana paniculata. The sequence goes on from ML333714.1 coordinate 9,373, forward strand.
GAAAAAAGGTACTCCCTCCGTTTCAATTTATGTGACTATTTGACTGGGCACGAAATTTAAGAAAAGAAAACTTTTGGAACTTGTGATCTTAAACGCACTATAACATTGGAGTAGTTATAAGACTTTTAAATTTTTATGGTCTTAAACATGCCATAACATTGCTATAAAAGCTTCTCAGTAAGATAAAATGGAAAGTTCAAATTAAATTGTTTCCAATTTTAAAAGGAGTCATTCTTTTTGAAACGGACTAAAGAGGAAATATATTTAAATAAATTGAAATGGAGGGAGTAATAGATTTCACTAAAGGTTACCAAGAACTACCAGAAAAGTAAAATCTAGGAAGTTTTGTTGCATATGTTGAAGGAATGCAAAAGATCTAACATAGAGTTCATATCCGATACAATGTTCTTCTTACACCATAAGTATAGACTTTTCAAACATCTAGATTTAACATAAACAAACATCTAGATTTAACATTAATTATGTTTTCTCTTCGCCCCACGGTGTGGGATAATACTGGGTATGTTATTGTTATTGTTGTAGTATGTTTTCTCTCCTATCATTAGAACATCTGTTATTCCTTGTTAATTCTCTCCTGCCTATATTCCAGAGAAAGTTGCATTGGAACTTTCCTCCAGAAAATCTTCATTGTAAAATTGCTCCAAAGTCTTAAAGATATCCTCTCTCAAGATGTGCCAACAGTTTTGAAAGAAGGCCATATTGAAATCATCTGGCCCAAGCGGTTTGTCACCATTGAACATCTTGATCACAGCATCAAGTTCCTCCAAGGTGAATGCCCTTTGCAGCCATTTACTATCTTCTATGGATAAGGTTCCAAGGATTGTCCTATCCCTAAAGGACCTAAGTCATTCCATTACAAAACCTTGCCCTAGATCCACTTCCTTTAGCTCTTAATAAATTAACTAATGAATATCATAAGAAACATGAATAACCAAGTAACAGGACCACAGCTAATACTTAAAAGACTAACTGCAAATCTAATCTGCACACAAGCAGTTCAGGGGCAAAAGTAAACTGCCCAAACTTCCAATACCTTAAACATAGGAAGCGACAGAATCTCTTCTGGGGGCAATCTTCCACTTTTTAATTCTTCAAGGGTCGCAAAAGGTTTATTATCATTCTCTTTATCTTCCACTGGCAATGATATTTCCCTCATGTCACCCTTCTCTTCATTCTGTACCTGCCTAGGTGCTACTTTAATCTGCAAGCACAGCAATCAAGAACGTAGTATCACAAACTTCAATGAAGAACAAAGGGGGAGGGAGGCTTTTGGAGATGCAAGGCTATCACCTGAATTATTGGGTTCTTTTTCTTAACTACTGTCATCTCTTTAGGAACCAAGGCAGCAGTTCTCAATCCAACAGCTTCATGAGCAACATCCTTGTCAACTGCAGGGCCTAAGATAGCTTCACGTCTGTTACGCTTTTGTTTAGGGCCGCCAACATTACTCTAATATCAAAAGGAAATAGTTTAGGGTGAAATGAAAACACAAGGAACATAAAGATAGAAACTTTAATCCTGAGATACGCTGCATAGACCATTAAAATTTAAGTCAGCTCCCCAGTATCATTGAGGTTTTATGCATAATATTTAAAGTCCCAGTTAACTGCATTTATCAAACTCATTTCAAGAGTAAAAGGATGCCAAACAGCATAGGAAATATTACCTCATCTGAAGACTCCATTTCTGATTCACTACTTGATAAATTTCCCATTCTACTCCCAGAAACTGTTGGAGGAGGTGGAGGAGGGGGTGGAGGTGGAACAGATAGGGAATTTGGTAGAGGTGGAGTCGGCAGAGCCATCCGAAATGGTGCTGGAATATTCATCTTGTTCATCAAGTGTAAGACCTATACCATGCCACAATATAGGTATAAAAAGATGTTAGATAGACAAGTAGACAACACAGACGAATAGCAAGGAAATGAGAAATATGAATTTGAGAAGGAGAATGGAAATAGTATAGATAACCTGTGTGTAGAACCGAGGAACAGCAATGAGAGCATTTACAATATTCGTAAGTATATGCCCATCAGGTGGGGGGTAAACATATCTGAATCACAAGCAGGATAGCCAGCATTATGAAGAATGAGCAGAAGCTGGTACTGTTTATGAGTACATATGAAACTATATAAAGAACTTTCAAGTGCTAGATCAAGCAGAATGACTAATCCTCTTAATACAAAACAGACCAAGAATAGAGTCTATAATTGGCATGCCCACAGACATGAGAAATATCTGGCACACAGGGATGATGCAAATCAGCTGTGATGTAAAGGAAAATTATGAGAAATGTTGTAATGCTTAGGTCAGGGGATGTTCAGGACAAAGAGAATGAAGAGCTACTTCTAGCCACGTATCCACCAAATCTGGGTAGAAATTTAAAAAGATGATTAAAAGAATCATGAAGTAGCTGAAAACATACTCAAGGTGAGGAGGAAATGGATAATCCACCCCAAGTCTTTCAGCAATGGGTTCGCTGCCAGGGTAAGGACCTGTTCTAGATCCTCCGACAAATTCTTTAGCAGTAGCATCGTTGATCAAAGAGACAGAGTCTTCTACAATCCGAGGTTCACTTTGTCGATATTTATCTCTCTCTATGCTTTTATTAGCTCGTTCAACTGCTAATGTTTTACCAAGAAACCGTACCCTAACAACCACAAAACTTGGCAATCAGTCTTGCTTAATCTCCTAAGATAAATATAAATAAAGAGGAGCTCATTAGAATATATTTTATCTAAAAATATCACAAACAGGATACTCAAGAAGATTCTAAAGAAACAATACCCATTCAAATGCTGTTGTGCTTGATGTGCCAATCTTTCATCCGTGAAATCCACAAACACACAATTCCTCACTCTGTCCAGGAAAACATAAGATCCAGATTCAAACCTATTTATGTTTAAATCATAACATATGTGATACTAGAGCTCAAGACTCGAGTAGAATTCATTTCATTTTTCTAAGAACTTCTAATAAGCAGTCAAGCACAAAGTTAGTGCTTAAACATTATAAAGTCAGGAACCCCCCTATACAGTAGCATTAACTTCATATCTAAGATGGCTAAAGAGGATTTTTGAAGAGTTACGTGTTAGCTAAAGAATTTTGAGCGTCAATTAATGCTAATCAAGGAATTTTTTTTTGATAAGGTAAATTGTATTAATCAAAGGGAGAGAACTCCCGTATACAGGAAGTATACCAAAAACTAGAGAATTTTCATCAGAACATGATTCTCTACAAAAGACGCCCAATCTTCTATACAAATGGGGGCTACATGGGTGCACCAAAAAGCGATCAAAGATAAAAGACTATTCTTAAGATGTGAAAAAATCGACTCTATCCCCTCAAAAGCTCTCCTATTTTTCTCCCCCCAAACTATCCACATGAGAGCTAACGGGGCGTACTTCCACGCCTTTTGCTTTCTTTTTCTACGAAAACCGGCCCAGCTATATAACATTTCCTTTACAGTACTTGGCATCACCCATTGAACACCAAAAAGGTTCAGAATAGCCCTCCACAAAGCCAAGGACACAGGGCAATGCAACAAAAGATGATCAACTTCTTCCCCTGAGCTTTTACACATGTAGCACCAACTAACAAGTGTAATTCCTCTCTTTCGCAGATTCTCAGCAGTCAAAATCACTCCCCTCGCCGCTAGCCATGCAAAAAAAGCACACCTTCGTAGGTGCCTTAAGAATCCAGATCGAGGAGTATGGAAAAGAGCCCTCCTCTCTCACCAACATCCCCTAGTAAAAGGACTTTACAGTGAACAAATCATCGCCACACAAACCCCATCTCCAAGAATCACAGGATGGCTGGGGCTTGTCTTGCCCATATAGTAGTGTCAATAAATCTTGGAGCTCCGCAATCTCCTAATCTTGCATGTTCCTTCTAAATGAGAGGTCTCATACTACCCCCCATTCATGCTCCTTACGAATCTGTTGGACCATCAATTCCTTCTGATTAGAAATTCTGAAAATGTGGGGGAAGGAGACCCTCAGAGGATCCTCTCCACACCACTTATGATTCCAAAAGCTAATTCTCCTTCCATCTCCCACCATGTAAGTGATGTTGCCACTGAAGGATTCCCAACTCTTCATGATGCTCCTCCACGTGCCACACCCGAAAGGTGTTGTGATTGTCTTGGTCCTCCAACCCCCTCCCGTGGAATTGTACTTTTCTACTATGACCTCCCTCCATAGAACATGCTCTTCTACCCCGAATCTCCACAACCACTTCCCCAACAAAGCTCTGTTTAGAGTCTCCAAGTCCACCCTACTTTTTTGGGGAAGTGATTGTCTGCCAATTCACTAGATGAAACTTTCTAGTTCCATCCGCCGCATCCCAAAGAAAATTCCTTTGAAGCCGCTCTAGTTTTTCTGTGATGCTCACAGGAGCTTGCAATAGAGACAAGTAATAGGTGGGCATACTCGATAAAGTACTTTTAATGAGCACTTCCTTGCCGCCTTTTGACAAGTACCGTTTCTGCCAGCCTGCTAATCTTTTTTCAACCCTTTCGATCACTGGATTCCAAACCGTAGTATCCTTATGCGAAGCGCCCAATGGGAGACCCAGGTAAGTAGTGGGAAGGGAGCCCACCTTACATCTGAGAACATGAGACAAAGCATCAATGTTAGCAACCTCACCCACCAGGAAAATCTCACACTTGCCGAGGTTGATTTTGAGCCCTGATGCTATCTGAAACCACTGCAGGGCCTGCTTCAGGTAGGTCAACTGGTCCATATCGGCATCACAGAAAACTAGGGTGTCATCCGCAAAAAGCAAATGAGAGACTCTTCGGGCACTGGGCACCCCGATCGGAGCTGAGAATCCTCTCAAGAAGCCTCCGCCCACCGCACGATCCATCATTTTACTCAGAGCATCCATCACTAGGATGAATAGCATAGGGGAAGGGGGTCACCTTGCCTGAGGCCCCTGGAGCTGCCAAAGAAACCACACGGGCTACCATTAACCAGGACAGAGAATCTGACTGAAGAAATGCAGAACTTGATCCATCTCCTCCATCTTTCCCCAAGCCCCATCCGCATCATAATAAAATCCAGGAACTCCCAATTGACATGGTCGAAAGCCTTCTCAAGGTCAAACTTGCATAGTAAGTCAGGTTCTCTATTTTTCCTTCTGGAGTCTACAAGTTCATTTCCCACCAAGGCAGCATCCAGGATCTGCCTACCTTCCACAAACGCATTCTGGGAGGACGAAACAGACACCTCAAGGACCTTCTTGAGTTTGTTGGAGAGCACTTTAGAAATAATCTTGTAAATGCTCCCCACGAGACTAATAGGCCTGTAGTCTCTGATACAAGATGCACCTTCTTTCTTAGGCACAATAGTAATAAAAGAAGCATTGATACTTCTCTCAAAAACACCGCTCACATGGAAGTATTCAATGGCTTCCATCAACTCCCCCTTGATGGTATCCCAACAGAACGGGAAGAAGGCCAAGGAGAAACCATCAGGCCCGGGGGCCTTATCACCAGCACAACTCGACACAGCTGCGTGGACCTCCTCCACCTCGAAAGCCCTTTCTAGCCACTCACTGTCTCCCTCCCCTATGTTGTTGAACTCTATTCCCCCCAAAGTCGGCCTCCAACTACCTTCCTCATTGTATAAGTTCTCATAAAATCCCACAATCGCCCCTTTTACCTCCTCGTCTCCCTCAATCCTCACCCCATCCACAACTAAGGACTCTATGAAGTTCCTCCTTCGATTTGCAATCGCCACCCTATGGAAAACTTGGTATTCGAATGCCCCTCCTTCAACCATAGCGCCCTCGATTTTTGCCGCCAACTAGTCTCCTGAGCTATTGCTAATCAAGGAATTTTGCCCATGACTTGCGCAAAAACTGCTGGGGGTAATCCTGAGCGCTGGGAGGGATTAGTCAGACTCTTCGAGCATAAGCTTTACGAGACAAGAGTCTTCCATATATGCCTCGGGTTTGTTTTGGGAACTCCTTGCAGTGACGCGAGTTCCTAAAAAAGTCTTTTTTAAGGACTACTCACAAGCACGTTGATATATACAGAAATACATTTCTGGATCAGACACTCAAGCTCTTGCGATTTGGGGTATATATGGATCAGACACTCAAGCTCTTGCGAGTCGGGACAAAGTTTATTTTACAGGGACGGCAGGACCTTTACCCTACGGCACTGGAAATTTCAACCAGAGACACAGTATCAAGATCAGAAAGAGCAGGGTGTGTGGTTTGTGCACACAGAGAATTTATTGAACAAGTAGAACTCCAAAATATAGATTCCGCTTAAGAGATATATACATGATAAAATAATTTGCAGCTCCCACATCAATGTACGGGGATGCAGAAAATCTACTGTTTGGTTATCCTTCAGCAGGAAAAAGCAAAATATGTTAGTCTAAGCTTTTAAGATGTAGAATTAACCATATACAGTTTGATGACATTGTTACATATTCGTTTAAAGGTCATTACTACCCAATGTCTAGCAAAATCAATCGCAAGTATAATTTGTGCGCTGGTAAACTCAAGACATAAAATTGGAAAATTCATGTAAAGTAATGGATAGCGAAATCAGGTAAGCTAACTATTCTTTTTTTTTCTTTTTTTGATAACCGTGGTGTCCACCCCAGCTTGCGCGCACCTCGACTAATTCCACAGAATACTTGTCACCTCCCACCAGCAACAGGTACCAGGTGATTCTGTCCACCAAGGCTTGGACAGATGGGAAGAAATAACCTAGTATTTTTAGTCTCCGCTGGGATTTGAACCTGAGACCTCATGGTTCTCCACCCACTTTATTGCCCACTAGGTTACACCCTTCGGTGTGTAAGCTAACTATTCTTTGATAAGTAATATTAAAGAGGAGAGTATCTAAACAATTTGAGTATAAGATGACAACTAGTTGATGCGCTATAAAGAAAAAAGAAGTTGACAAGCACCAAAAAGAGGGATTTTTTCCGGAAGCATCACAATCTCATTAAATCACCTAAAATCTATTTTTTAGAAAGGCAATACAAATCAGAAATACTAGTATAGAAGAGGTTCCTTGAAACCATTTGTCTGAAACAATATGTTGATGTGAGAACATACTTTTTCTAGTTCTATTAACTTTAGAAGTCACAACGGAAGTCAATTCTTAATCGAGCCTAGTCCCGCTAATTCATATCCTCACATAAAAGAACAGTTTGCCATCATTTTGGATTGGGGAGAGTAATAGGAAACTTGATTAGGAAAAAGCATCTTTCACTGATGAAAAGAGGCCTTAGTCTAGTGGTTAATGTTGAAGTGCTTAAGACTACAAGCCTCAAGCTTAAAACCCATCTAGGTGTGAATATGCATCCAACTCATATTATGCTCTTTCTACTAGTTTGTACTAGAAGCAGGGGCGGATGCACATGGGTGGAAGTGGTGTCGCTGGAATGAAATATTAAATTTTTATACTAATATTCTGAAAAATGAAGCAAGATATAGCAATGACACCGCTTCCTGGTAGAGAGTTCTTCTTGGTCTGTTGGTCAAGCTCGTAATTGGGCTTGTAAAGGTCGTAGGTTCGAATCTGGACCTAAACATCTTTTTTTGAAGATCTTTGAGCGAACATTTTTGTTAAAAACTTGAGGCTAAGGAGAATTGAACCTACACCTCCCTTTGCAGTAATATTCAACTAAACCATTGGGAGAAGGCTTTCAACTTGTGAAAAAATTATATTAAATAATACTTGCTTATATTTCTCATTTATGTAGATAGGGACACAGCTTACAAAAAATTCTACGTACGCCCCTGTCTAGGTCTAGAAGGAGCCGATTTCCTTCGGTCAATGGTGCGAAAATACAGTAGACATATTCCCGTTGATTTTTAAATAATACAAATTTACACCAAACAAATGAGCATATAAACAGTTTTAAGAACATAAAAAGCCAACCTTCTATACTGGGTATTTAAAAAAAAAATTAGCAGTGAAATTGATAATTACGGAATCATTCTTTGGAATACCTGCCACTAGTACAAGGACGAATAGAAGATGCACCGTAATTGGAGAGCAACCTAGAAAGGGTTTCATGAGGAACTGCTTCTGGAAGATGCCGAATCAACAGGGTACACTCTTTAGCTTCCTCCCTCGGCCAATGATGAAGAGGAATCCCAGTCACTTGAGCATCCATTACAGTTCCTTGTACTCACTGAAGTTCTACGCTCAACAAAAATGACAGTCAGATTTTGGTTGACAAATCAAAAAAATAGTCAAGTTTGGGTTGACAAAGCACAAAACTATGTAAATGGAGCAATTCGTGGTAAAAGTAGACGGGCAACCAGTTTTCGGGTCACTCAAAAATAGGTATTAGATTGGTTCGGTTTTTATGGAAATCAAATCGGTTTGGATTGATTTTATTTTGTCGGGTTTTTTGAGTTTTCGATTTTTCTTACGTGAATATTATTTCAATCGTACTTTTTTAAAGTTATAGATAATATTTTGATAAGTAAATATTAAAAAAATTGATAAACATAATCTATTAAAATTTTTTAATAGGAGAATTTTTTTAGTAATACATGATAGTTATTTTCTTAGTCGTCTAATAATTATTTTCGTTAGTGTATGTTTTCTAGGTTAACATGTGAGAGGATCCCAAATATTTTAATATTTTTTAAAAAAAATTCAATATAAAGTCTTAAAAATATATATATAAATTATATATTTATATGTCGATTTGGTTCGGATTTTTTTACTCAATACCAAACCAAGTCAAACTAAACTTAGTCGGGTTTTTTAATCGATTTGGTTTGATTTTTCGATTTGGTGTAGTTTTATGGTTCGATTTGAACACCCCTAATAGATATGGTTGAAATAGCATGTACTAGCCACTTCGTCGTTGTCGTGGTGTTCTTCCTTTCTTCTTTCTTTTTTCTTCCTAGTTGCTGTACAAATGAGTCTTCCATTTTGAATATAAAAAAGTGAATCTTAAATAAAATAGGTATTGTTGAAAAATGCTTAGAAATATTATCAAATCGCCATTGCTATAAGATGAGTTTGTTAGATTTGTTGCTATTTTGATAAATTGATGATTGGGGTTTGTTCTTTATAATAGTTAAAATTTACGTTTCAAATTTTAGCTCATAAATTTGAGCGTTAAATCGTATATTAAATTGTTAAAATTCGAAGAGCAAATTTTTTATTTCTAGGTAAAAATGTTTTCACATTGGACATAATTACATGACTTCAAACACATATGACTGTAAAAATTTGGATGCACTTCGGTCATGTCTTTGCAGGTAAAAATGAGTGTATTTCAAACTTTTTATAAAATGTTAAAATAGCAACGATCAAACAGGGTGTTCTGTGAATTTTTTACTTGAATTTTTGTCCTACTTGCCACATGGGCAGAATTACATGTTTAACAAGTATTACCCGTCGCTTGTTATGTGAGTAACACTTTTAACTTTTGACCTTAAAATTCTGTCTAGGGTTAAGGCAAAGATCAAAAGTTAAAGCACCCAAAAAGTGTCATATTTTTGTGATTTTTTTATAAATACTCGAAGGACCGTTGTTTAAGTAATAGGCTAAGTTTAATATTTTTATAAATTTACCCACTTTGGACATAACTTTATACATGCGCCACTGAAATAGTAAATTTTACGTCTAAAGTTGGGAGGTCACATATGTTGAATGAACTTCAGGCAATTATGACTGAACTCTTTGAGAAGATAATAGCTATGTGGTATCTTCCAAATTTGAAGCGTAGGCGATGTGCCAATGAAATTTGATATTAATTAGGAGTGACAAACGTGTGGGCCGGGTCGAATATGGTTCAGGTCGAATCGGGTAATGAAGAAATGGATAAATTATTCGATTCGACCCATATTTAATACGTATAAAAAATGGGTTAACCGGTAGATGATATGGATAACCATATTATCCATGATTTTTTGCATATGATCACTTTTGGGAAAATTCTTAGGATATGTTTGGTACGAAGGAAAATGTTTTCCAATTTTCCCATGTTTGGTTGATTAAATGTTTTGGAAAACATTTTCCTTATGAACTCATTTTCCTCCAATTGGATGACAATAAGGAAAAAACATTTTCCAAAACTCCTTCTCAACCTTCCTCACCCTCACCAACCCACCCATCCCCTCTCTCCAAAAAGATTTTTTTTTTCAAATTTCAATTTTCCCGTTATTACCCACTCTACTACCCCTCCACCCCACGCCCACCTACCCCCGCAAAAAAAAATGTTTACCTTATTTTTTTTTCAATTTTCCCGTTATTACCCACCCTACTACCCCTCCACCCCATCCACCCCCACCCTTACCCACCCCTACAAAAAAAATTATTCCGCACTATTTTTATACACCCTACCAAACGACCGCTTAATGTTTACCTACTATTCAACTTCTTTGTAATACTCTCTGAATTTTCAAAGCATTACACTAGCTAGGAAAGTTGATGCTTTTGACCCTCGTAATTTACCTTTTATTCTTCCTTGGATACTTTATAATCTAGTGAGTACTTCAGATTCTTATTCTTCTCCGACATACTTGATTCCGCTCCTAATTTTTAATATATGAAAATTTTCAATTAAATTTCTCCGAGCCGAATCTTACCAATTCAGTTGTCACCCCGGAAAATTAAATACCATCCATAAAATCTCAGATCCCACTTCTGAAGTTGTATTTTGAAGTGATACGAACTTCAGATTCCGATTTGAAGTTGCACATGGAAGTGATAAAAACTTCATATCCCAATACTAAAGTTGCACTTTAAAGTGAAATGATATAAAATTTTAGATCCGATTATGAAGTTGCATTCTGAAACGATAGAAGAATTTCATATTCGATTATAAATTCCGAATTTGCATCTTCAGAGAAGAATTATGAAGTGATCACATGCGAATTTTGAAGTGTAATCTGAAGTGGGTAAATTTATAAAAAATATTTAACTTCGGGTACTACATAAATAGTGGCCATAATCGGGTATATGTCCACTTCCCCAAAATTCAAGACCATCCGATTTGAGGGCTATTTGTGTACTTCATCATTTATTTATGGAAAATTACCAGCTACGTCCACTTACAAGTAACTTATTATAAAAGTTAGTCAAATCATAAAATATTACTAATACTAGCCAATTAGTTATTTGTAGCAAACAAAATGTCAATTTTATGCTTTTTTTTGAATGAGTGTTATTAGAATAGATTGGGTACATCTTAACGAGTTTGAATCTCAGTTTTAGGATGATTTGGTGGAGTTTTGAGATGGTTTGAACTAAAAATTCTAAGTATAAGATGAAACATGAAAAAATATTATATACGTATCACATATATACCATATCTATCTATACTATATGTAAAGCACGAAGGCCTTTAGTGAAACGTTATTCGCCTTTTTTACCCTTTAAAATTGATTTTACATTGGACAAAATTATAATTTAATTTACTTTCCTAATATTTAGGGCTTTGAAACCTATTGAAATTTTGCTTATTAAATTATTCCATATTAAGTTAACTCTTCAATTAAGAAGATACCAATGGAAAGATTTGTTATAAATCAGATGCAAGTCAATCTATTGAAAAAGTGACATTCATGATGAAATTTATTAATATGTGAATAATTCAATAAGACATTTGAAGATTTTTATGCACGATTTCTTCGTTTGTGGAGTTAGTTAATCATTGTATATGAGATTTAACTTTTTTCTTTAATTTATTTTTACAACTCAAATATATTGTTTAATAATATTTATATAATTTAAAAACAATAATCATACAGTAAGACTAGTTTGTATCAAATGTGTATCACATGTATATCCATGTATACATGTATGTGTGATACATGTGTCACAACAAGAATTTTTGAACTCGATTTTAATTCCGAATTTTGATACTGTCACGACTCGATTTCGGAGTCGTGATGGCGCCTGTCGTAGAACCAGGCAACCCGCCCATTTTATCTAAGCTAAATTCAATTTCCAGTAAAAATACAATTTTAAACGAAACTACTGATAATACTAATAATCTGAAGTTTTGAAACAATATCTTAAACAAAATTTAAACTCAGAACGCTTTTTAAAAGATTACGTGGTACAATTAGGTCGAATAAACCCTTCTGGAATAAGTACTCCAACCCCGGATCCGGTGTCACTCAGTCATGACTTGCTATATCATAAAATAAAGAAATGAAGAAATAGACAACATAGTCTCAAAATAAGAGCAACGGGTAGAATAAGGAAAAGAAGACGAGGTCGTGATCACCAACTGCTACCTCGACGACTCCAATGAAACTCTGACAGCTGCTCAGTATCCACTACCGGGTCCCAGTGTACCTAGATTTGCACACAAGGTGCAGGGGTTAACGTGAGTACACCAACTCAGAAGTAACGAACCCAAACTATGGGCTGAGAGGTAGTAACAGACTAAACCTCAGAAATTACAATAGACAGTATACAAAAATTAGACATGCTAACAGTTTATCAGAATGAGTAAATAGGCCAAGTATGCCAGTGTACTCTACGTGCTATCATAAAGAAAAATTTATGAAACCAGTGTGGATATGCACATAGTGTTCGCAACCCTCACACAGCAGTCCACTCAGTACCGTATATGGCTCTCAGGCCCAGGGAAGGTCCATCCCCGAAGGTACATAATCATCGGTGACTGTAGTCACTCCGTACTGAGGAAAAAGGCCAATCCATCCCCACGAAGAAAGTCCATCTCCGGAATACAACACTAGGACAAGATCCATGTCCAGGGACGATCCATCCCTCACATAACATCCACTTCGGACACGATCCATGCCTAGGAAAAATCCATCCTTCAACATCAATGCGCTCACTGGGGGTGTAAAGACTCCGGAGGGGCCCTAGTGGCCCAAGCGTTATATCAAGCCAATGAAGGCATGATTTAAGTATCGTTGTGTTATGCAGTCCGATCTCATAACTGTCTCAATAACATGGTCTCGACATCACTCAGTCATTACTCTCCAGTCTCACTCACATGGATCACAGATGCCTCCATCAGCCCGAAACAATGATAAATATACATATAATTAACAATACTGAGACTGAGGTATGAAGTGATATGCTATAACAAGACTGAGTATATGAAATAAAATAATCACAAAATGAGACAACAATATACTACCACTCGGGTCTCAACATTTTCGGCGTGAAGCCTAGCATTTATACTTAACATGATTTCTAACAGGTTCACAATTACTACATTACCAGAAATGCGGATATCGATCAGTAATAGCTACTAGACAAATGCCATGGGATAAGTCAAGCCACAAATACTCGGTGCACGTCCGCACACCCGTCACTTGGCATGTGCGTCACCTCAACTATAGTCATAAATCATTTAGCTCGGGGTTTCGAACTCTCAGAACCAAGTTTGGAAACGTTACTTACCTCAAAACCAGCTAAAATACTACTCCGCAGTGCCTTTGCCTCTAGATTCGGCCTCCAAGTGCTCCAAATCTACCAACAATAAGATTTATACCATTCTAATTTGCCAAGGAACGAAACCCAATCGAAGTTTGTCAAAATTACTCAAAAATCCCGAAGTTGGCCAAACCCGACCCCCGGGCCCACGTCTCAAAATTCGATAAAATTTATAAAACTGGAATCCTTATCCTCCCACGAGTCTACCCATATCAAATTTACCAAAATCCGATCTCAAATACCCATTCAAATCATCAAAAGAATTTCTCAAAGTTTCCTCCCATTTTCCCCCAATTTCCACTTTGATTCCTCAAATTACATGGTAAAAATCAAGACTAATTCATGAAATTAGGCCAAAAGTGATTGAAGAACACTTACCACAAGAATCCCACTAAAAATCCCTTCAAATTCCACCTTCTCCCGAGCTCTCTAATGGGTTTTTGAAAATATGGACTAAACCCTCGTTTTTGAACTTAAAAGAATCTACCCAGGCCAATTTCCTTCATCACGATCGCATAGTAACTAACACGCCCCCAGAATTCTTTCTACGCGAACGCAAGATCCTGCTCGCGATCGCGGACCTCAACCAACTCAACCTACGCGATCGCAGTTGGCTTCACGCGACCGCGTGGAGATACGCTCAACACCTGACGATTAGCTTCTTCTACGCAAACGTGAAGTCACCCACGCGATCGCAATGACTAAGCTGTCCAGACTATGTGATCGCGAACACCCTTATGCGATCGCAGAGAGTAAAATCCTGCCTGCCTCAACTTGTGCTACGCGATCGCAATTGCTCTCACGCGATCGCAGAGAAGGAATATCTGCTGCATAAAAACCAGAAAACCAGCAACTCCTAAGGCCCAAAAATTCCCGTTTGAGCATCCGAAACACACCCGAGGCCCTCGGGACCCCAAAAAAACATACCAACACACCCCATAACATCATTCAAACTTAGTCGAGCCCTCGAAACACCAAAAACAACGCAAAAACACCAAAATCACATCAAATTCAAGCCTATGAACTTTGAAATTTCTAAATTCTACCAAAGATGCCGAAACCATCCAAAACACCTCCGACTGACCTAAAATTTTGCACACATAACATTACGAACCTACTCCAACTTCCAGAATTACATTCCGACCCCGATAGCCTATTTTCTACTGCCGACCAGAAATCGCCAAAAATGAACTTTCGCCAATTCAAGCCTAATTCTACACCAGATATCAAAACTTCATTTCGAACACACTCCTAAGTCCCAAATCACCTAATGAAGCTATCTGAGCCATAAAATCTACATTCCGAGGTCGTTTACCCAATAGTCAACTTATGGTTGACTTTTCTAACTATAAGGCCAACTTAAGAGACTAAGTGTCTCATTTCTCACCATGACCACTCTGAACCCGAGCCAACCAACCCAATGCCAAAAAAAATAGATGAACCACACAAGCAATGAAGCAGAAATAGGGGAAATGGGCTAAACTCTCGGAATGACCGGTCGGATCATTACAGATACCAAATAAGTCTAAATCACCTCTAATCTTCTCAAAATTTTTATATTGACTCATTCAACCATACCATTGAAAAAGGTCATTTTTTGCTTAGATTTTTGGAATCTTGTATTTATATTTTTTTGTATTTCATCACCTTGTTTCCTACATGTTTCATGAAATTTTCTTTCCGTCTTGTATCTAATATTCTAAAAAATATGGAAGTGTTATAAAAAAATAAAAGAAGGAGAAGAGTATTGTAAATCAAAGTAAAAAGAGAATTCTTATTGATTTTAGGATGATTTACAATGGAATAGAATCCCTCTATTTATAGGGGAAAAGTGACTTAACCACCAAGTAACAAACCCTAAAACCTTTATAAAATATAGACATTCACCTTAAAATGAATTTTATTTACAACACTCCCACTCGAATCTCTATTCAACAGATAATGTGCCTCGTTAAAACCTTAACTAAAATAAAACCAGTGGGAAAAAAATTATAGTGAAGTAAAAAGAGTACAAATATCTAACAATACGCATTTTGGTTGCCTCATTAAAAATCTTGCAAGAAAAACCTAGTGGGACAAAACCTTGTAAGGGAAAAAGAGTACAACGTGTATTAACTCCCCTTGATGAGAGCATCGATTCACATCCGTGAGCCTTCGCATCCCAATCTTGTGCACTAGCTTCTTGGAGGTTGACGTCGACAGAGGTTTGGTGAATAAATCACACATATTAACTCCAATAAATATGTTGCACCTTGAAGATTTTCGCTATCACATTACCATGCTTATAATTATAGCAAGATAGAAATGTGCACAAATTGTACTTAGGATGTAGTACTTCATAACCAAGAATTTATATGCTTTAAGCAATTTAAATTCTTCATGAATTGTCATATAAGTTAAATCATATAAGCCTTATGAATGGACTTTAGATGCATATCAAGTTTTTTATGCCATTCTAGACATATAAGATAGATAAAGGCAATTGCACACACCATTGACTTAATATTTTCAAGTGTTTGAACTGCAAGTCCAAAACTACATGTCTTTCATATGAAACTAATTCTATTCGAATTTGGTCTCTTCCATTTGGCCAATATTTTTGTGTCTCTATTCGACAGACTTAATATACCCATCTATACTTAGCGCTAGGATAGATGTAGTCGACGAAAAACTTTATCGGTTTCAATATTTTTTTTCATAAAGACATAACATAGAGATCTCTTCATTCATATTTTCAGGTACCTGAACCTCTCTTGAGATCTTATGAAGTGTTATGTCTTGTGTTCTTCTAGATCACTTGCCTCCTTATTATGATCTTTTACTCATTTTCTTTAAGAGCTCTATTTGAAATTGATTTGTCTATATGCTTTAAGCGTACCATATACTTTGTCCTTCTAGTATTTATTCTAATAAGAGCATTTGCAGTGAGAATACAGTTACTTTCTTTGGGTCAACCAATACGTCTGGCATTCTTTACATTGCAGATGAATCATCAAGGATCTAGAGGTACAAATGATAATTCATTCCACGTAACTTTTTCTCAACTGTTTATTTTGTCTCCCCTCATGTTAGAAAAACTAACTTTCTTCCTCAATTTTGGGAATTCATCTTTGTGCATTACAGTGTTAATCAAAATACACGCCACACATCAATAATAATAAGATGGAATTATTTGGTTCCTTACTCTGAACCATTTGTGAGGGGAGAATGTAATATACTTTCGTATATAATGTATATCAAACTGATATAAGTAACTTTGTTCTCATAAGTAATAGTTTAGCTATTAAGTGGAGGCACTCAATAAATCATTATGCTATACCAACTGTGATGTAAACCAATTTATCAAGTTGAACTGTCTTGAATAGAAATTCTGAAAATTATGCTCGCAATTAAATGATTGAGCAAGTTACCTCGCAAACACCAAGTTGCGGGTTAATAATAATCCACATGTAACCATCTCATAGATGCATCTTATGTGGTATACATGGTAGGTGAATAAGCCCAAATTCACCTTTGATATTTCCAGCATTCATGGGATTCAATCCCAATTTTTAGTTGGTTTATTAATTAATGAGAACAAGCAACATAAGAGAATTCGTAAAGAACTTTCTAATTCTTTAATATTTACCCATGCGAATTCTCTTTCATTTTTGCACATCATACTTAAATTGATATGGCTAAACCAATTATGCAAACTGAATAAATTATCAATATTGATAAAGTTAAGGTTTACACCATGACGTGTGCAATTATCAATAAACTCCAAGTTTACTATGATGTAGGTTTTTATATCAATAAACATCCATTTTATTGTGGTATTCTTTTATTTGTGTAGTACAAACTGGAGAATAAAGCGGGTAAATTTTTACATACACATTACCCCGCTACAAGTTGTAGTAATAGAAGATATTAAATCTTTCCTTTATTTATAGTTGTAATATAACCAACCGCATTCGCAAATATTTTAGAAACTCAATAAGTTTCTTTAGACTTACTACAACACAATAAATTGACATGATAATCAATTGTATTCCTTTAAAATAGTAATAATTGGCTCTTCCACATATCTCAATTAATTGGGTACTACCACATATTCATCAACATCCATATGGTGAATATCACATTTAAAGAGAAAGTTATAAATTATGGTCATTGTCAAAATTATATGCAAGATTGCATTTCTGTTATCCTTTAGTAATCACATTGCCAAAATATTTTAGCCTACAATAGGTACGTGATCAATGACCATTCATGCCATAATAATGAAATTATTTTCTTATTTCATCTCAAACCTTTTTCTAGAGATTAGTGTAGTATATCCACTACCACTAGCACATTCATATTCTTCCAAGAATGAATATGTATTCATAAATCAGATGTTTTCACATTCACATCATGAATGGACCATAATCATCTATATGTGCTTTACAAAATCTCATGTCAATTTGATGACAAATATTACTTTCACAGAGTGAAAGATTATTTTGAGAATCCTTATTATTCTCATTATCATAATGATGATGACGATTATAATTTCGTCTATTGGCACGTCCACATCTATTGATACCTACACGATAATAATTTTGTCTTCATTCAGATTTATCACATATGCTATCACATTCTCTTAAGGGGAATGAGAATGAAGCAATTTCAATGGGACGGGGTTTCCACTTCTTTGCCCACAATCACATTTGATTTGATCATGTCATAGAAACTTTAACACTTCAGGTGGTTATAATTGATTGGTTCCAACCCTAAACCACTATAAAGTAGCGAGAGAGGTCGATGCAGTTTTACCCAATATGTCGGGATCGATATCCACAGGGAGTTAATATTGGTTGGGAGTTGGGTTTCTACCTAATCTAGTTGTGTGTGTTGTTTCTAATTGCACTTATAACCATATTTTGGATTGTTTATATTCTAATTTTAATGCTATTTATTTCTAAAAGTAATCTAAGTACAACGTTTTTGTGAGAGTTTTTTAAATGATAAAAAGCACTAGGGAAGTGACTTCCGTCTAGACGAGTATCTAATGGGGTCGAGAGTCTAGGACTAGCTTGTTATGATTGGGGTCGTGATATAACCTTCACACATAAATACTCACTCTATACCTCTCGGTAGTTTGAGTGACTTTGCCCGATTTGGCTTTCTCAAGCTCAAATGGGTGTTCAGGCAATGCAAGTGAAATTGGTTCAAGTCAGGTATTACTATCTCTAGGTTTAACCTTTTAATTAGGGCTATCAATCTCTTAAATTTACCTCAATTCCTTGCTAGCCTATTTTTTCTAGAGTTGGGCCCTCTTTCTCAAGAAGAGCCTAAGTCAAAAAGGCACGAATCAGTGTTTGCAACCACCAATTCTACAGTTAAAGCATGAAATAAGCTAGATAGCACAAAACCATAAACAATTAAGCCCTAAAATTAAAGACCCATTAAATACTCACACTAGGGTTGGGTCACAACCCTAGCTATGGGGTCTAGCTACTCATAATAATGGTAGAAATCAAAGATGGAGATGTAATATAAGCCATAAAATTCAAATACAAGAAGAAAATCTAAAGATAGAAGCTAACACTACTCTAAAATTACTCAAAATGGTGAAGTGCGGTTGTTCACGTGTTCCTTAATACAAAACTTAACCTAAGAATGTCAAAAAGATCAATTCATACACAACTAAAAAATTTGGACAAAAATGCCCTATGGAGGTTTCGCTGACCGCGTAATAATAGGCACGTCCGCGCTTGGACTCTTGCGGCCGTGCAATAACGAGCGCGGTCCGCGCTTTTCTTCATTTGAATATGGACTGGGACTTGTTTCGCTGACAGCGTAAAATCTACCGCGTCCGCGTGGGCTTCATTCACGACCGCGTATTTTGGACGCGGACCGCGTTCTTCTGTCAAGCTTTAATTGCAATGTCTCTGAACCTTATTCACGCTCCCAGCAGAATAGTGACCGTGTCCGCGTAAGAGTAATACGCGGCCGCGTAATTTGGACGCTAGCCGCGTTCTTCCTTCTGATTCCACTTTGCAAAGTCTCTGAATCTCAGACGCCGCTGTCAGCGTAAATCCTATCACGGCCGCGCCAAAGTCTTTGGGGTTGCGCTTTTATAGCGCGGTAAGTGGTGGTGTTTGCTCTAAAATGCAGCTTCTCTGAACCTCAATATCCCAGACCGCATAATAGTATCCGCCTCAGCGGTGAACACTACGCGGTCGCACTTTTCCATCGCGGTCAGCGGTCCAGTTCCAGCCTTTGGATTGTGCAAGTTTGACTCCTTCATGAGATTATTTTGGCTTCTTTGCCTCATTTTGACCAAGCCCTGCAATCAAGCAAATTAAATTAGTTTTCGGGAATACATTTAGCATTTTTGACCCAAAACCCAAGCAAAAGAGATCAAATTATAGGCTAAAATCCCTAGTTATCAACTCCCCCAAACTAAAGCTTTTGCTTGTCCTCGAGAAAAATGTAATTCCCACATCCACAAGGAAAAGAAAAAAAAATGTCAGTTGTCCTAAGGTGACTTCATCAAGCATCAATTGGGCTAACAATTACCCTCAACACAAATGCATTATCAACAATATTATGCTATGACCTATTGATTTCCATAGTTCTAGTGTGACACAAGAGCATCAAGAGTTGAATCAATTCATCAAGGAAGCCTGCTCTCTCACGTAGGTCATTGTGGATCCCATACTCCTCCTCCTCTACTCTCCATGAGCTAATATCACCTTATATAATATGACACTCAAAACAAGGATTGTAAAGAAGTGCACACATTGCTCTTAAAAGAATGTCACAAGTCCGGCTTTAAGTACCATAAGCTTGCCCCTCATGTAAATCACCACTAATGTAAGCTCACTCAACTTGAAATCCTATAGGGCTTTAGCGAGATGTAATGAAGGCTTTTTGGATCAAGGTAGGACATACCAAACTATGATGGGTTCATCTTTCCTTAAACGCTCTATTTTCTCATTTCAGCTCATATGTTTTTGACTCTTTGAGTCATATTCTTCTTCCTTAGGGGAACTAGAGAGACACATCATCACTCTTTCTTACTCATGACGATAATTTTCTCCTTTTGTCATCATTACATTCCTTTCAACATTGTTCTTTTTGAATCCCTTCAAACTTTTATTTCTTTTTGACATCATCCTTTTTTTTATCTTTTCATCATTTTCCTTGCCTCTCCTTCTCATCAATTCTTTTTCTTATTTGAACATTTTATCACTTGAAGTTCCTCGTCTCTCCCCCAAACTTATGATTTTTGCCTATTGTTCAACATGAATGCTAAGGAAAGATTGGGTGCCAAGAGATGGTCATTGTAAAATGGATAAAGGCTTGTAATGTGGTTATTGAATGACAAAGGTTTAGGCTCAAAGGGGTTGGCTAGGGATATCATATTTATAGGTTATGGAAGTTTTCAAAGTTCAAAATGGGACGAAGGAGAGCCTATAATCACTTCTCAAGTCGAGCTACACTTAGAATTTCGCCTAGACAAACATTCAGGGCAAGTTTTAGACTTGTTGGCACGAGACTTGGACTTGCAATTCCATACCTCACCTATCAGACTACCGGATTGTTAAAAAGAATAGAGTCGAGGGCCAACAACAACCCTAGCTAAGATTGAAGATCACAGATGGCTCACAGAAACCACTTGATGATAGTTTTAGTCAACTCAAGAGTCTAAAGGTCACAACTAGAGCTAATCTCACCAGCCAACTTGTCTCTAACCATGAGGTCGAAGGTAGATGTGTTAGTGCCAAGTGAAACCTACTCGAGACACTTTTATTCATTACTACTATATATCAAAACAAAAAGAAAAACCGACTCAATCTCTTAAGAAGGTTGTCACGCTATCCATCGTTGGGAGGAGACACCCGGTTCACACAACATCCACATTTGGAAAGAACTGTGGCATTAAGAAAACCAAAGGTTTATTGATCACGCAAAAGTATAAAAAGAAGCTACAAACTCAAAAATAAGCTACTAAAGGAAATAAGACGCTAAGCTAATAAGAAAATTACTAAAGAAGTTATAGAGTAAAATACGAAAAGTAAAATGAATATGTACAATAGTGGGGGGGGGGGGGGAATGAATATGCACAAAATGGGGATGAATATATACATGTAATGATAAATTTATATACATACCAAAAGTAAAAAATAAATAAAAAATAATATCAGAATTATTACAAGCCAATCATCAAAGTCATCAAATCAACAAAAATAAGACCCCCCTCCCCCCCGAATAGAAATTAGCATTTTCCTCAATGCTAAAAGCAAAAATAAAGTTAGGGGAGGGCTAGAGAGTAAAGAAAACTCCCTGTGAGGTCTCTGTCAGCAGGGGATCATGTGTACTAGTGGGGTCCTCTGGTTGTATAGACTCATCACCACCCTCAGGATCCTTCAACTGAATCTCCAAGTCATCGGTCTGGGTACCACTAATCTTCTCACCGGCTCTTTGTCAGCCTCCTGCTCTGATGGATGTGTTGTCTGTACTACAGGGGCAGTCTCCTCCATAAGGAGATCTAGAGGAATATCACTGGCGGAAGTAAGCTTCTCGACCTCCTTCTTCAAATTCTCTTGACTCTTCTTCACCTTCTGGACATGTTTACCCAGATCCTTGATCACCTTCTCATGAGTACCTAAAGCCTCCAAAATTTTCTTCTGGTTGTCAAGGATTTGCTTCAATGAATCTTTTACTGATGGAGGCATCTGAAGCTGTGCTGGAGCAACTTGTGCTGCGACTGCACTGGATAGGGCAGATAGCTTTGATGTAGCTACCTGCATCCAGTTGTTGATGCTGGACAAGGTTTGGTTGACCCGCAGTGCGATCAGAGGGTTATTTGAGGAAGAAGGCACAGAGAGTGGGACAGATATTGATGGCCCTGAGGACGGAGGTAGCATAACAGCAGACGAACCTTCGGCTGTGGAAGGCTCGGGCCCAGAGGCCACTACCCTGGGCTCTTCAGACTGGCCAACGGAGGTAGGGGCTTTAACTTTGGACTTGGGGTTGTCTGGTCCCTGAAGGCTATACCAAGAGAAGGGACTTTTTGGCTTGACCTTTGTGTCAAAACCCCTCCCTTCTACACCTTGATCTTTCAATTACATGGTGAGGAAATGTGGGCAGGGCTATGATCTTTCGTCTTTCTCGATATCTTTGATAATAGTTCTAGCCATAATGTTCCCCACATTTATCAGGTACCCCGCCATGATAGAAGCCACAATAATTGCCCCGGAGATGGGGATATCACTGTCATGCTGAGATGGGTCTATCCGGCTACACACGAAGGTGGACCACCCTTTCACTTCAAATGTCAGAGTGTTCCTATGAATTAGAACCCCAGGTGTAAGCCAAGCCGGTGTTGTCCCGGGGATGGCTATCACCTGTGCAAGCCATGGGTGGGCTAAATTATCCAATGCTACCTTCTCCACGTAGAGAGGTTCGTCCACATCATCGAACCCGACATATTCATTCACTGACTTGCCATCAAATTTGATCTTCCGGTTCTGTACCTTGGTCAAGTATGTGCCCTTTTCGATGTGGGCGACATTAGCATAAAATTCCTTGACCAAGTACTCATTTACCTCCAGTAGCTTGCTAGTGAAGAACTTCCACCCCATTCTCTCATTGAATTGCCTCTTAACATTGGGATTATGGGGTAGAAGATCTCTCTCAATGAAATCCCTCTCGAGCGTGAGCGACCTTTGAGGCCACCATTCTCGGAACTTGAGGTAGGCTTTCTCACTGACAAATCTGTCTTGCTACACTGCGGGGTTTCTTGATCTCACCACATATGTAACCCTGGTATCACCACCTGTCCCGTCATCTGGGATATCCTCTTCTTCATCAATATTAATTGGGGCCGATGTGGAGGCCGGAGTTGCAGCAGATGGGGCAAGTGGTGTCGAAGCCTCACTACCTCCTTCAGAGACATCAGCCGACTAAGACGAGAAGGTAGGTTCCACGACGATGCGGTAGGGCTGAGATTGAACCTCTTGTTGGGTTTGGGCTATTTCCCCCTCTGAAATCTCTCGGGAGGGGGAATATTCACTAGTCTTAGAAGTGTCGGGTATGGGTCTCCGGAGGGTTTGTTTCTTGCCAATCATCCTTTGGGGAGCTAAGGGTGCAGTTTGTTTCCCTCTGCCCCGTCCCCGGGAGGATTCTCCCCTCCCTTGTTGTTTTTCTAGACCACCACGAGATCTAAGCATTATCTGTATACACAGTTAGTGTAAAGCTCATTAGTAATATTGTTCAATGAATTATCAAATAAAGTAGATGAATGATCACAGTGTTTGGTAGAGCAAGGGTTCGCTGACAACCGAAAAAGGATCGCGACCGCGGAATGGCCATCGCGGTCTGCGTAAAAAGGGACGCAGCCGCAGAAGAGTGGGGATCAGACTACCCACTCTCTGAAGTCAGGTTACCGCTGACCGCGGAAAAAGAGGTGCGGTTGCGAAACATCAACCACTGACCGCGTAAAAATGAACGCGGCCGCGAACAATTAACCCATCTAGCCCTCACACAGTAATGAACACAGACCGCAAAATTTGGACCGCGGTCTGCGAAATTCAAAATATACAGGTACTGACGAAAGATTTATGAACTAAGGTTTTCACTTTGCATAAAAATTAGGCAATTACCAGGTATAGTGAGCAACCCTATCCCCCATTAGGCATGGCAAACAATTACCCATTAAGTTTTAGCCTCAGTTAAGCATGATTTTTGATTTTTGGCATGTATTAACCATAATTAGAAAGAAAAAGTAAAACTAACTAAGAAGAAAAAGAAAGAACTACAATTAATACAAGGATTCTAGCATACCGGTTGTGAGAATTTAAGTAGAGAACTGACTATCGGTAAGTACTATGAGAATGAAGATTCAAGAGTAGAAGATGAACAATGTTGTATTGCTTTGAGAAGTGAGAGTTCGAAAAGTGTAAAAGGAGATGGGCCCGTCTATTTATACTTAAAGCAGAAAGACCCACCAACTTACCTGAGTGCGGTCTGCAGAATTTCACCGTGGTCCGTGCTTTTACCTTTTTGAAGAGTTGTTGTTGGAACAACTCCGCTGAGAGCGGAAAAATGGGCGTGGCTGCGAACGAGCACCACTGACCGCAAAATAATGACCGCGGACGCGGATACAACTTCAGAGAGTTACCATTCTGGACTTTTCAAGTCCACGTCCTCTGCACAATTATGCCCCCGCGAAAAACTTCCGCTGACCACGAAATTTTGAGTGTGGTTAGCGTAATTCCCATCCTTAGCCAAAATTTTCCAGCAATAGTCCTGCACTGCACAAACAATTCCTACACAAATCGCACAACCAGTTAGTTCAAAATAAAGCCTAATATAAGAATAAAATGAAAAAGAAAGAAAAAAAACACTTGGGTTTCCTCCCAAGAAGCGCCTGATTTAACGTCGCGACATGCTGTAGGTTACTATCATCATTGGAACTTGATCAAGGCCACCACGTGGCTATCATCAAACTTCCCAAGTAATGCTTCACTCGATGCCCATTAACCCGGAAGATTTCACCATTTTTGTTCTTCAAGTCAAGAGCACCAAAAGGCGTTACATTCACTACTTCAAAGGGGCCACTCCATTTGGACTTAAGCTTTCCCAGAAACAGACGCAACCTGGTGTTGAAGAGAAGGACCAAATCACTGTTGAATTCCTTGTTTCGGGCATATTTGTCATGCAAGTATTTCATCTTCTCCTTGTACAATGATGAGCTTGAATAGGCATGAAATCGGAACTCATCTAGCTCATTGAGTTGTTCCACCCGGAGATTTGCTGCAACATCCCACTCAAGATATACTAGACATATTCTCCCGAATTACGCTAGCTAGTCTTAAGTACAGCTCACTTAGATCGCACCCAAGGTTTCGTTATCCCTAACACCTTTAAACCCTTCGTATTGATCCCTCATATACGTTAGGAGTGATGTTTTTCAACAACTACCTAAATATACACTCTCTTCCAAGTAATGCACACTAAATAGGAACAGTTAATTGAGGGCCCTTCAATTAACAGCAACAAGCATGTAGTTGAACAAATAGAGATAAAACTTTGGCAAATCTATATTAACATAACAAGAAATTCATCCTTCAATAGGTTCCATCAAAACCCTAGATTAAATATTTAGCTACTCATACTAATGCAAAACATAGCAATAATATCATTCATGATTCACAATGATAAATAGAAAGAAGAAGAAAGAAACTTTAAAGAATTGCTTGATATTCTCTCCCCTGTTCTTGCCTCCAATTATGTCTAAAACAAGTCTAAACTAACTTTTGGGCGAGTTTTGGATTTTTATAAGGTTAGTTTAATTGTCCAGTAATTTACACTTTAGCCCCTGAAGTTCCTCGCTTCTAAACCTCCGACCGCGGTCGCGGTCTCAACCGCGGACTAGACCGCGGTCATTCACTGCCTTTCTATTTTTGTCCGCGTTTCAGCGCGCCCAGGTTCGCGGTGACCTGGCTTTCACAGTTTTCTTTGACTTTTCTTGCTCTTTTTCATCCGGGCTATATTTGATTGGCCTTGTATATACATAATTGACTCCAAAAACCTCTTTATCTTCCTCCTAGATCAGAGTGGCTCCTGCAAAGCATAAAAATCTCAATTAGAGCATTTTGTTATCTTTTATCATTTAAACATCAATAAAGTATGGTTAAATTAGAGTATAAATAGCGTCTACATTGCATAATATTGGCTACTATCAACACCCC
The DNA here is from genome assembly GCA_005239505.1 of Nicotiana paniculata. Lineage (NCBI taxonomy): Eukaryota > Viridiplantae > Streptophyta > Magnoliopsida > Solanales > Solanaceae > Nicotiana > Nicotiana paniculata. The sequence goes on from ML333714.1 coordinate 35,538, forward strand.
ACACTTAAATCGTTGCTCGTCCTCGAACAACAAAATCACACTCTACAGGCCCAACTTCACTAGGAAACTTCCCTACACGTCATACCTAGAATATTTCACAATGGTAAACTACCTTAGCGTAACATCCAAACCTCAAGAGTGGACTCTCTCTCTAGCCGCGCAATATCCCTAACCGTCTCACTTACTCTAAGTCAGAGGTCCAGACTTACCTCCCTTTCATGAATCAAGTGCCTACTCACCACAAAAGAGACTTATGTCATAATCAATATAATTCGCACACACTGAGGACTTCAAATAAACAAAATTTGATCACCCTCAGAAAGAACATTCTTGTGCCACAGAAAACACACCATATGCTTCCCCCTAGTGTACTACTCTACTAGTCGAGCTCATTCAGTCTAGGATCAATTAGGACTTTATTTGGATGTAATGTAGGTTGCGGATCGGGTAGGATACATTTGGATATAATAGTGACTACACCTCCCTAAGCACTTTAATACATTTATTTCAACATTTAAGCCCATACTTATGTCAAACCACCATTCCACCTTTACATCAACATGTCATACCCCCTACTTCTTTAAGCACAGTTATCTCAAAATCCACCATCATCAAAGACTTATTCTTTACACAATACATCTCTTCTTATTTTTTTTAGTTTAGGTGGCTTTTAATATTAATTTTCAACATCGTGCACCTTTATCCATATTTCGTCAGTTCCACTCAAAAGCCCAACCAACCACCCCACACTTTAACTTTTACATATTTCATCATAATTCAAGTGCTTACAAGAAGTTATAAGGTTCAAATAGATGGACAATTCAAAAATTGGTTAAGGCTTGTAATGTGGTTGCCAAAGAAAACAGGATTACAGGCTCAAAGGGGTTAACTATGGTATATACAATTAGGTGGCTGGAACATGTATAGATAGGGTTTAACAAAGAAATGCCTATATCACTTCCTAAACTAAATAAGACTACCATTTCACTTTGCAAATACACATGGCAAGTTCTAGGCATTAAACGTTAGCACAAAATACAAAAAGCCTTACTCACACATGGCACATGACTCAATTCAGTTTGGATCATCAAACACTTCGCTCCGGGTACTTAAGACAAATCAAGAACACACATTTTAAGGCTTTCTTGCTCGAGTCAACTAATGAGCCTAAGTGTCACACTAAAGTAGTCTATACTCAATTTTTTCCTTGCCCATAAGTTCCTAACTAAAAATGGGTANTGTTTGACTTTAGTCCCTCAAGAAACCTGTCAAATGGTGTCCATCGTCAGACCAAGTCAAAATTAATATCATGAACTAAACTACCAATCAAATACATACATATACAATAACAACATACACATCATTCCTCACCCCACACTTAAGAAATTGGCATGTTCCCATGTCAAATAAATGAAAACAGAGTAAGGTACGGGGACTTCCTTGGTACTCAGTCCTGATCGGAGACCGTGCCAGGATCGAGGTGACGAGCCCGTCCTAGCGCCCACAACCAGCCGATAATCTTCTTCTCAGACTTTTCACTTTGCGTGGCTAGAGCATCAACTCTATTACCCAGGTCCGTGATCGAAATGCGCAGCCTAGACATCATGTTCCAGAGCTGTCAAACGGGTACTCCGACAGGCCTGAGATGAGCCTGCATCGTCAGAAATCTGCACCTGTGGGGGGTGAGGCGTGCATTTCCCCATCCTGATCATCCTCATCATCATCCGACTCATTAGAGGTGTCACATTGAACAGCTCTAGGTGCCACCGGGTCTTTCCCGATGGTTACTTTGGATGCCCTGAACGCGGCCTCCTTTGGTACCAACCCATCCATGTGTGTGTTCTCAGGAACTCTTGCCGCTCTATACAATTTGGTGACCAGAGAAGGAAACTAGAAACCATACTTCTTTTCAGGTGAGCGGGTGAACATTTCGTCCTGGATCAGCCGGGCCACATCGAAATCATGACCATTAACAAAACACCATATCGTTGTTGCCCTAGGTCCATTGACATCAGTGGTGTTGCTTGATGGCATCAGACGATTGTTGATGACGTTCAGCCAACACTTTGCCTCCCAAGTGAGGGAGGATGAGTTCAGGGTGATCCCAGGTTTAACTCGTATTAAGTCCCTACCCGACTCACAGATGGTTTGGATGAAGAGGTTCCAAGTGACAGGCCTTTTCTGGTATGTCTGGTAAAAATCTTTAGCCCCGTCGACGGCTAGAAACCTGTACACTCGTCGGATGGTCTCGCCTGAAGAATCCACTTTGGTTTAGTGTACCGTGACAACTCGATTCTCATGCTCCGGGAAATTTGCATAAAATTCTCTAACCAACATCATATTGTCGTCCTCTGGCTCCTCAAAGAAAATTTCGAGCCGACGCCGCAACAATTCCCGATACACGTTTGGATTTTCTACATGAAGAGTTTCCCTGTCAATGGCCCTTTCGGCCACAAGCTTCTTTTCCGCCTTCACACTAAATCACTCATGTGATTTTCTTGACACAAATCGCCTACTGTCAAACTGGCTCGAGCTAGCCTGTGCCCGAGCTCTAGAAGGACCTCCCGGTCTACTGGCCGAGGATCCTATGGACCGTCTCTTCCTGGATGGATGCATTATACCTGACAACACAAACGACACTATGAGTAAGGGTGTGGATGGTGTGAACCCAGGGCGGTTACTCAGACTTCACCCACACCATGGTCACAATAGCATTCAAAGTTCATAGGGGCAATTCAACAAACACCTAGTGTGCATAGGTCTACAATTTAGCACAAATAACCCCATGGAGGTACAAATCCTCCCCACATCAACTACAATGGCTTCACCTACTCATCCTCACCGCAATCTACCTCTAACCCAACAAAATCATGGTTTTACCTCCTCATTCTATACACTAACACCAGGAAGAAGACAAGATTACTCAAAAATTGTTACACAAATCTGAAAATAAACTAAAAAAAAGAGAAAAGAAATAACTTAAAACGGAAGGGAGAAATCATGACTTACTTGATATTCTTGAACAACCGAAGGTGGAGCTTGTTAATGGAGATAGGGGAGGAAGGGAAAATTTGGTGAGAGGAGGAGATGGGGTGAGAGATGAGTTGTGTGTTTTTAGGGATTAGAGGGGGGAGAGGGAAAGTTAGAGTAGAAAAAGGGAAGAAGGTAAAAAGGAAAATAGTGGTTTGGGCGAGTGTGTATTAGGTTAATGGGGTTGAGAAAAGGAAAAAAATTAAAAAATTAAAAATTAAAAAAATAAAAGCTACTTACCTGTCCGACCGCGCCCAGCTCCGCGGTCGCGGTCGCGGACGCTAGGCAGAACTCTCTTGAATCACCGTGCCCAGTCCACGGATGCAATCGCAGTGAAATAACAGAATGTTGCACTTCTTTCGCACCCAGGACCTCGCCCAGACCGCTGTCGCGGTTCGGTGTTCCAAAATTTTTCTTGTTTTCTTCAACTTTTTACCTTTTCGGAGTTAGCTTTTGACCTCGAATCCTCCCGATGTGCACCAATCTTTCCATGTACACTAATAATTTGGTTAGTATTGTTACATCGACTACAAAAACAACACAAGCGAAACACAAAAGAGAAATATGGGTTGCCTCCCAAGAAGCGCTTTATTTAACGTCGCGGCACGACGAATTACAACAAACCATGGGTTGCATCCCAGGAAGCGCCTGATTTAACGTCGTGGCACGATGCAGATAAGCTCATTTAAGGCTCGCACAACATCTGAGGCTCGATCAAATGGGTCACCGACACTTTCTTTGCTTCATCCATTCCACATAATGTTTTAACCTGTGCCCATTGATTCTGAATGTGCGAGAATCATTTTTTATGGCAATCTCTACAGCACCCATGGGATGTACTTCAACCATAATGGCCCTGACCATCGTGACTTTAGTTTACCCAAAAATAGCCTTAGTCTTGAGTTGTAAAGCAATATCATATCTCCGGGTTTAAAATTCCGCTCAAGAATTTTCTTATCATGTAACATCTTCATTCTCTCTTTGTACAATCTTGTGCTCTCAAAAGAAAGATAGCGGAATTCATCAAGTTCATGCAATTCTGTGACTCTACTTGTTCCCGCAGCATAGTCACTTGCATCACACATTAGATCAAAGGGTTGCTCCCAGTCAGGGGCAACAATGATAGATGTTGTGACCAGTCTCTTCTTCAATTCCTCAAATGCTAATCATCAGAAAACACAAAAGGGTGATCTTTTTCAAGCAATTTACACAAGGGGTTAGCAATTTTAGAAAATTCCTTTATAAAACTCCTATAGAAACCGGCATGCCCAAGGAAACTTCTGATTACTTTGATGGAAGTGGGTGGTGGAAGCTTTGCTATCACGTCAACCTTTGCGCGATCCACCTCAATGCCCTTACCTGATACCAAGTGTCCCAAGACTATACCTTCTTGTACCATGAAATGACACTTCTCCCAGTTTAGCACCAGATTAGTCTCTATACACCTCTTCAACACTCTTCTCAAGTTCTTAAGGCAGTCATCGAATGAATTCCCCACTACTGAGAAATCATCCATGAAAACCTGCATTATTTACTCTACCATGTCCGTGAAGATGGCCATCATGCACCTTTGGAATGTGGCCGGTGCGTTGCATAGGCCAAACGGCATTCTCCGAAAAGAATAAATCACATAAGGGCATGTGAACGAGGTCTTCTCTCTGTCCTCTGGTGCAATAGAGATCTGATTGTACCCTGAGTACCCATTCAGAAAGTAAAAGTGAGACCTCCCTACCAGTCTGTCTAACATCTGATCAATGAATGGAAGTGGGAAAGTGGTCTTTTCGGGTAGCCAAGTTCAACTTCCTGTAATCCATACAGATTCGCCAACCTGTGACGGTTCGTGTAGAGATCAATTCATTCTTCTCATTTTTTACTACCGTCATTCCACCCTTCTTTGGTACATATTGAACTGGGCTCAACCAGTTGCTGTCAGAGATGGGGAATATGATTCCCGCATCTAACCACTTAATGATTTCTTTCTTCACCCCTTTCTTCATATTGGGGTTCAGCCTTCTTTGGTGTTCTCTGGAAGTTTTTGCCCATCTTCCAGTTGAATCTTATGCATACAGAAGGCTGGGCTAATCCCCTTGATTTCTGCCATGGTCCACCCAATTGTAGTCTTGCACTATGTCAGTACCTGCAAAAGTTTTTCTGCCTGCACATCTAACAAACTAGATGAGATAATAATAGGTAACGTTGAGTTAGGTCCTAAGAATTCATACCTGAGATGGGCGGGTAGTGGCTTCAGCTCCAACTTTGGGGGTTCTTCTATGGATGGCTTGGCCGGAGGAGTTTTACTTTCCTCTAAGTGCAATGGCTCAAATTCAAGCCCCCTCTTCCAAAAACCTCTGCCCTCAAGAGAAAGCACCCATTCTTCCAATTCTTCTCCATTAGCCTCATATAGGTTCATGAGACAAGCTGCTAGAGGATCTTGAATGTTCAATGTCTCATCATCCTCTTCCAAAATTACATCCACGACATCTATTAGAGAGCAATTGGCGAATTCACTTGGTCGCCTCATAGATTTCTGCAAGTTGAATGTTATTTATCATTTAATCTCATCTTGAGTTCTCCAGTTTCACAGTCAATTAGAGCTCTCCCAGTGGCCAAGAATGGTCTTCACAAAATTATGGGAATTTCCTCATCAACCCGACAATCAAGAATGACAAAATCAGCTGGGAACACAAACTTCCCAACCTGCACCAACACATCATCAAGGATACCAGAGGGCCTCTTTACTGTCCTGTCAGCCAGCTGCAATAACATGGACGTGGGTCTAGCTCTTCCAATCCCGAGCCTTTTATAGATATCTAGGGGCATAATATTTATGCTGGCCCCCAAATCACATAGTGCCTTAGCAAATACAAAATTACCAATTGTGCAAGGAATTGTGAAACTCCCTGGGTCAGACAGCTTCTCCGCAATGGGTCTCGTCACAACAACACTGCAGATCTGAGTTAGTGTAACTGTGGCCAAGTCTTGGAGGTCGAACTTGTGGGACATCAAGTCCTTCGTCATTTTCGCATAACCAGGCATCTCTTTTAAAGCATCAATCAATATAATGTTTACCTGAATTTGCTTCAACATCTCCAAGAATTTCTTGTATTGCTCATCTTTATGATACTTGGCCAGTCTCTGTGGGAATGGTACTGGAGGTCGCTTATTCCCTGTGATTTGGTTTTTTTCTTGTTCAGGCACTGCCTCCACTATCGGTTCCTGTGTTGCCTCGGTCTCTTTCACAATCTCTTTTTCTTTGTTGGATTCTTCTTGAGCTTGTTGTACCGTCACCTCAGTCAACCCTGCTGAATCATCTACCTCAACGGTCACAAGCACAAGTGTCTCAGTAGGTCTATTTTCGCAAGCAATCTCTGCTCCAAGTCCAGGACTCTGCCATTTCGTAGACTCACTGCCATTAGCTGTTTCGGGCCCTATCCTTTGGATTAATCTGTGTGTCTGCAGGTAATGTCCCCTGAGGACGATTATTCAGAACCATCGAAATCTGAACCAATTGGATCTTAATATTCTTTATATCTGACTCGTGTGAGTCTACTCTCTTAGTTACTTTCCTAGTGGACCCAATCACTTGTTGCATCATTCCCTCGAGTCTAGCAAACCCATCTTTGTGTCTCCCAATGTGTTGTTGTTGAGGTGGATGATAATCCTGCAGCTAATTCTGATGGTTGTAGCCCTGTTGCCTTTGGTAAGGTATCACTTGACCTTGAGGTCGCATGGTCCCAAGATTGTTGCTATTGTTGTGCTGCTGCAGGGCTGGCCTATATTGTTGATTCTGCTGAACCCAATTCTGACCACCTGGTCTCTGTCCCCCATAGTTGGACACATAATTCATGTTCTCCTGATATTGTTGGTGATCACCTTCCGCACTCCACGAGCAACCATATGGCTGATTAATGCAAGATGTACATAAACTCCATTAGTTGCATCAACAATGTGTACCTGCTGTTTCTGGCCTGATTCATCAAACTTTTTGGTGAGGATGATCATTTGTGTCATTAAAGTGGCCATATTTTCAGCTAGGGAGTTAGCTGGGTCTAAGGCCACTGAGTGAACCACAATAGTGATTTGAGCATTCTTGGTCGTCCATCCCGAGTTTTGTGCCATCTTGTCAAGTAAGATTTTGCTCTCCATGAATGTTTTACTCAAGAATGATCCACGTGCTGAAGCATCTACATTAGCTTTCAAGCTATATGCCAGACCCATATAGAACCTCTACCCCAACATCTGCTCCGGAATCCCATGGTGTGGACATAAAACTAGCAGCCCTTTGAACCTTTCCCAAGTCTCTTGCAATGTTTCTATTGGTTTCTGTCTGAAGCTCAAGATCTCATCAATTTGCTGAGCATTCTTGTTGGGTGGGTGAAAGTTGTTCACAAATTGATTGACTAATTCCTCTCAAGTAGTGATGGAATTTATGGGGAGTGAATTAAGCCAAGTTTGAGCTACTCCCATCACAAAGAATGGAAACAACAATAGCCTTATTGCTTTCGGTGTCACATTATGCTGTCTTTGTGTGGCACATATTGACAGGAAATTCTTTAGATGTTGTTGAGGATCTTCGATGTATGACCCTGAGAATAGTCCCTTATTTTGCAACAAATGCAGCATGTTATTTGTAATCTCGAATGGGTCAACTTGTATCTGCGGGACTACAATTGAGGTTGCTAAGTTGTTCGCGGTGGGTTGTGCCCAATCATACAAATGCAGCTTCTGGCATAAGAGGCACCACCACCTGCTCTTTCGGGTCATTCACGTTATCCCCATTGTTCTTGTTGTTTACTTCCTCTACCATGTATGGTTTAAGTTGTTCAATCAAGTTCTGTTGTTGTTTGCTTTTCCTGTTTGCACGATTCAATGCCTTTGAAAACTTTCTTAGGATCTGATAATGCTTCGAACAATTCACAGTTCTTGAGGAGTTTCTAGGCATACACATGTAACACCCAAGACTACAAACGTTAGAATTTCAATGTATTTAGTTTAGATTGAAGAAAATTGACTACTCTACGAATTTTTGCACTTCTTTTAACTGCAATTAATAACACCGTTAATTCCCTGACAACGACACCAAAATTTGATCATGCCAAACTATGCCTTATAAAAAGGACAAAGCGGTCGCTGCAAATATATTCTGATTAACAAGTACGGAGTCGAATCCCACAGGGAATTAACCTATCAATCACATTTATTAGACTCACACAATTTCACGTAATCAACTTTTCGAGATATTTAAATAACAGATTGGATGTTTACTACCTAAATATTACTTAATGAGAATGCAATAAGTAAGAACTAACTATGAACGAGTTGTAGACAAGAATTGGAATGATCTAAAGTTATGACTTCCCCTGTTGTCAGAGTCCTTTCCGCTACGTTTGCTATAAATTTGCCTAAGTCTTCTCTATCGATCATGAGCACTCTAACTGTCGTAACTCCCTCCCGAGTAATTACAACAATATACTAGACATATTCTCCCGAATTACGCTAGCTAGCCTTAAGTACAGCTCACTTAGATCACACCCAAGGTTTCGTTATCCCTAATCCCACCTTTAAACCCTTCGTATTGATCCCTCATATACGTTAGGAGTGACGTTGTTAAACAACTACCTAAATATACACCCTCTCCTGAGTAATGCACACTAAATAGGAACAGTTAATCGAGGGCCCTTCAAATAACATCAACAAGGATATAGTTGAACAAATAGAGATAAAACTTTGGCAAATCTATATTAACATAACAAGAAATTAATCTTTCAATAGGTTCTATCAAAACCCTAGATTAAATGTTTAGCTACTCATACTAGTGCAAAACATAGCAATAATATGATTCATAATTCACAATGATAAGTAGAAAGAGGAAGAAATAAACTTTAAAGAATTGCTTGATCTTCTCTCCCTTGTTCTTGCCTCCAATTATGTCTAAAAAAGTCTAAACTGACTTCTCGGTGAGTTTTGGGTTTTTATAGGGTTAGGTTAATTGCCCAGGAATTTACACTTTAGCCCCTGAAGTTCCTCGCTGCTAAACTCCCGACCGCGGTCACGGTCTCAATCGCGGACTCGACCGTGGTCATTCACTTCCTTTCTTTTTTTTCCGCGTTTCAGTGCGCATAGGTTCGCAATCGCGGACCTGGATTTCATCGTTTTCTTTGTCTTTTCTTACTCTTTTTCATATGGGCTATCTTTGATTGGCCTTGTATGTACATAATTGACTCCACAACGCTCTTATCTTCCTCCTAGCTCGGTGTGTCTCCTGCAAAGCATAAAAATCTCAATTAGAGCATTTTGTTATATTTTATCATTTAAACATCAATAAAGTATGGTTAAATTTTAGTATAAATAACATCTACATTGCATACTGTAGGCTACTATCACCATCTTTTGGCCTCCCTTCCTCTTCTAAATGGGAAAAATGATCTGCTACCTGATTTTCACTTCCTTTTCTATCAATGGTCTCGAGGTCAAACTCTTGAAGAAACAAAACTCATTTCATCAATCTAGCTTTCGATTCCTTTTTGGTCAGCAAGTACCGGAGTGCCGCGTGATCGGTGTGAACAATCACTTTGGCACCCATGAGATAAGACCTAAACTTCTCCATGGCGAACACAATTTTTAACAACTCTTTCTTCGTCAACGTATAATTAACCTGGGAATCATTCATCGTTTTTCTTTCATAGTACACCGGATGAAATATCTTGTTCACCCTTTGCCCCAAAACTGCTCCTACCACAATGTCACTTGCGTCGCACATGAGCTCAAAGGGTGAGATCCAATTGGGTGCGGTAATGATTGGAGTGGTTGTCAATTTATACTTCAAGAGCTCAAAGGCTTTCATGCACTCTTCAGTGAAATCAAACTTTGCATCCTTTTCTAGCAGCTTGCACAAGGGGTTCACCACTTTGGAGAAATCTTTGATGAACCTTCGGTAGAACCCCGCGTGCCCAAGAAATCTCCTAACTCCCTTGACGGAAGTAGGAGGAGTTAGCTTTGAAATCACTTCAATCTTCGCCTTGTCCTCTTCGATTACGTTCTTTGAGATCTTATGGCCGAGGACAATGCCCTCCTCGACCATAAAGTGGCATTCTCCCAATTAAGCACTAGATTTTTCTCTTCACATCGCGCCAACACTTTGTCAAGATTGTTCAAGCATTCTTCAAATGAGTCCCCCACAACACTAAAATCATCCATGAAGACTTCGAGGAAGTCCTCCACCATGTCTGTAAATATAGCCATCATACACTGCTGAAAGGTAGCCTGTGCATTACACAACTCAAACGACATCCGTGAGAATGCAAATATTTTGTATGGACATGTGAAGGTAGTTTTCTCTTGGTCCTCCGGGGCAATGAGAATCTTATTGTAGCCTGAATACCCATCCAAAAATCAATAGTAGGCACGCCCGGCAAGTCTGTCCAATATTTAATCAAGAAAGGGCAATGGAAAATGATCTTTGCGGGTCACTTTGTTCAGATTTCGGTAGTCCATGCATACCCTCCATCTGGTAACAGTGCGAGTGAGAATCAACTCATTTTTCTCATTTGTCAACACGGTTATACCCTATTTTTCGGCACATATTGTACTGGCGAAGTCCATGCACTATTCGAAATAGGATATACCACCCTGCATCTATCCACTTGATAATTTCCTTCTTGACGACCTCTTGCATCGCCTCGTTCAACCTCCGGTTATGTTCCACAGAAGGTTTTGCATCATCCTATAATATAATTTTATGCATGCAAAAGGTGGGGCTTATACCCTGAATGTCAACTAGAGTCCATCCAATTGCCTTTTTCCTTCTTTGAAGCACCTCAAGGATGGAGTTTACTTGTACTTTTAAGTGAGCAGAAAGAATAACAGGTAATGTAGAAGACGGGCCTAAGAATTCATACCTGAGGTGAGAGGGTAGAGGCTTCAACTCCAATTTTGGTGGCTCCTCGATTGAGGGCTTTGTCAGTGGAGTCTTCCGATTTTCCAAGTCCAAGGAGAGTTTACGGGGTCCATATGAGTATGATCCCATTCCTTGTAAGGAATTTGCACATTCAACGAAGCCATCCCTTTCATCATCCTCATGGTTCAACAAAATATCTTCCATAGGGTCTTCTACATTGATCATCGCACCCGTGTCATTAACTATCACCTCCGTCACAAGATCCACAAAAGAGCACACTTCATTGCTATTCGGCTGCCTCATTGATTTGCACACGTGGAATACAATGTTTTCATCGCCCACTCAAACGGTGAGCTCCCCTGCTTCCACATCCACCAATGTCTTCCCTGTTGCTAGGAAAGGCCTTCCCAATATTATAGTCACCTCATAGTCGACTTCGCAGTTGAGAATCACAAAATCAGCAGGCAAAATAAACTTGTCGACCCGTACAATAACATCATCAATAATACCAAGGGGCCTCTTCATTGTTCTATCCACCATTTGCAATATCACTGAAGTAGCTCTCGATTGACCAATACCCAAAATTTTGAATACGGAGTAAGGAATCAAATTTATACTTGCTCCCAAATCACACAAGGCCTTTGCAAAATCCGCACTCCCAATGGTACAAGACCTTTGCAAAATTCGCACTCCCAATGGTACAAGAAATTGTAAATGCGCCGGGATCTTCAAGCTTTGAAGCCATCGAGTGCACAATTTCACTCACTTGATGAGTCATTTTGATGGTCTCCCAATCCATAGATCTCATTTTAGTTACCAAGTCTTTCATAAACTTGGCATAACCCGACATTTGCTCAAGAGCTTCCACTAAGGACACATTGATTAAAAAGTTATTCATCATCTAAATAAACTTATTGAATTGATTTTCATTCTTTTGCTTTGCAAGTCTTTGAGGATAAGGTGGAGGAGGCCTTGGCTTTTGGAACTACCGTTTCTGGTATGTCTATTACGTGTTCTCTAGACGGGTTCACGTCATTTTGAGTCTCCTCCTTATTGTCATGAATATCAATCCTTGATTCATTGTTCATATTCTCAACACTCACTTGCTCATCAACTATTGGATCATCATCATTTTTCAACACAACATCATCATTCACAACTTTCTTTTGATTGGAGGTACTTGCTTCACCACCTCGACCGCTTCTTGTGGTCACCGCCATGGCATGACATGTATTGTTCCCTCCCTTAGGGTTTACTACTGTATCACATGGTAGAGCCCCCTTAGGGCAGCTATTCAGTGCTTGTGAAATTTGACCCATTTGTACTTCCAAGTTACAGATTGAGGTGGTATGGGAAGCTATTTGAGCATCAGAGTCGGCATTCCTTTCCAACATATGTTTTAACATACTCTCTATCCGCCCCATCTCATTGTTTGGAGAAATTTTCCCTTGAGACGAATATGGAGGAGAATTGTTGGATTGTTGATACATCGGGGGCCTTTGAAAGCTCGACCCAAGGTTTCCATTGCCTCCCCAATTGTTATTGTTGTTGCCACTTGTCACGACCCCAAATCTAAATTGGTCATGATGGCGCCTATCGTGGTACTAGGCTAGCCAAATTTACTGAAAATATCATAAGGTTCCCATTTAATACATAAATTATCCTATGTTTCATAATAATTTCCACTTTTAAGCATTTCAAAACAATAAAAATGATTAGAACGTCTAAACACAGCCCTAACATCTGGAATCAACCGTCATGAGCATCTAAGAAGTGATACAATCTAATACTAATTATCTACTACAACAAGTCTGGGAAGTAGAGCAAAATGACAGAGTAGGAAGGAGAAAGAGTAGGTTGCGGACGCCAAGCAGCTACCTCACAATCTCTGAACAGTGCTCCAACTGTGGTAGCTAAACTATCGCTCTGCCCCGGTACCTGAATATGCACACAAGGTGCAGGGAGTAACGTGAGTACGCCAACTCAGTAAGTAACAACCATAACTAAAGACTTGAGTGCAGTGACGAGCATTTTTATAGATCATGTAAAAACCATATAATAAGCAACAGTAAACCATATAATAAGCAACAGTAGAAGTGATTAAACTCAAGTCAGGAATCTACATTCCGAATATTTCATGAAAACTCCAGTTTTCCATTTTATAATTTGTATAAACGTTTGTTTCAACATTTCTCAATTGAGGCTCAGTGTAAAGAAGAGTGAAAACAGTAGTTTCATAAAATATCAGCCGCTCGGGCACAGTGTCACTCACGAATAAGCCTTTAGGGCAAGCCTCTCAGTCACTCGTGACTCTACTCTCATAGGTCAATGATCACACTCAACACTCTCACTCAACATGTACCATATATAACTACTGCGGCGTGCAGCCTGATCCATATAATAACCAGTTACGGCGTGCAGCCCGATCTATAATAGTACACCGCTGCGGCGTGCTGCCCGATCCATACTAGTAACCCGCTGCGACGTGCAGACCGATCCATAATAGTAACCCGCTGTGGCGTGCAACCCGATCCATAATAGTCGACTGCATTTACTAGGGGTGTACAGACTCCTGGAGGGGCTCCTTCAGCCCAAGCGCTATATCGCTGCGGCGTGCAGCCCTATCCAATATATATATTATTGCGGCATGCATCCCAATCCATATAATATTTGTTGCGGCGTGCAGCCCGATCCAATATATATACATTGCTGCGGCGTGCAGCCCGATCCATAACTATCCTCACAAACTCGGCTCTCGACCTCACTCAGTCACCCTCACAAGCCACTCGGGCAAACTCGTCACAACTCACGGGACTCAACCCAAGATAACTCTCATTATTCAAAAACAGGGAATAACAATGATAAACAACAACAGATATAAAGCATGACTAAGTTCATAACTTTTCTATCAAGAATAGTGTGAGAATAGTGGGAAAAATACCCCTGAGGGTCAAAACAGGTTGGCACAAAGCCCCAAACATGACATACAACCCATAATATAATATAAACCTCTAAAATACAGGATATTGTATGATTTTAAAATCAAACACGCGGCTTAATAATCGCCATGAGACGGACCAAGTCACAATCCCTATCGGTGCATGCCCACGCGAAATAATACAAAATACCGGGGTTTCATACCCTCAGGTCTAGATTTACAATCGTTACTTACCTCAAACCGGCCCGAATACTAATCTGTGATGCTCTTGCCCCTCGAAGCGACCTCCGATTGCTCTAAATCTAGTCAAAATAAGATTTATATCATCATTATACGCTAAAGGAATGAATTCCACATGAAAATTATCAAATTAGACCAAAAATTCTGAATTTGGCTCAAACCCGGCCCCCGGGCCCACGTTTTGGAATCCGAATTCTTATCCTCCCAAGAATCCGTACATACCAAGAACATCAAAATGAGAACTCAAATGGCCCCTCAAATCCTCAATCAAAGGTCTCCAAATCATAAGCCCTAATTATCCAATTTTTGGTTTAAATCCCACTAATTTCAGGTTTAATTACTCAGAAATCAACATAGAATCGAGTATTGAAGTCAAAAGCCTTACCTCCAAGTGTTTCCCTTTGATTCCCTCTTAAATCCCTCTCAAAAAGCTTCAAAATCGCTCAACTATGGTGAAAAATGGACAGAAATTCGCGAATGAGGAGTTTAAATATTTCTGCCAGAATCACTCTATGCGAACGCGGCCTATGTCTCGCGTTCACGATGAACAAAATTTACCAGCCCTTCTTTTACCCTATGTGATCGCGGCCTTTCGCACGCGATCGCGTAGAACAAATTTTTTCAACAGCCTTCTCCAATTCTTCGAGATAGCCTCTAGTATAATGATCATAACTTTTTTTACAAACTCTAAATTATAATTGGTTTAACTTTCTGAAAACTAGACATCAAGTGCTTCAACTTTCATTTTTGGATCATCTTCAAATTCCTTATAGATTGTGAGTTATAAGCTTCCAAAGTCGAGATAATGCAGCAGAAATTTTACTCTATGCGATCGCGGGAAGCCTTATGCGATCGCATAGCACAACTAGATTTTTTCCAATTTTTCTCTATGCTAATGCGTCCAGATCTATGCTACCGCACTGTACACCCCTGAAGCCAAAAACCAGCAACTAAAAATGGCCTAGAAATGGTCCGAAACCACCTGAAATATCAACACATCCCATAACATTACACAAACTTAGTCGAGCCTTCGAATCACCCAAAACAACATCAAAATACCAAATTAACCCCGAATTCAAGCCTAAGGATTTCTAAACTTTCGAAATTCGCCAACGATGCCGAAACCAACCAAACCACATCCGATGACCTGAAATTTTTCACACACATCACAAACGACACTACCAACTCCCAGAATTCCATTCCAACCCCGATATCTAATTTTCCCCTGCCGACCGAAAATTGCCAAAAATCCAATTTCGCCAATTCAAGCCTAATTCTACCACGGACCTCTGAATAACATTTCGAACACGATCCTAAGTCCACAATCACTTAACAAAGCTATCTGAACCATAAAAACCAAATTCCGAGATCGTTTACCCATAAGTCAACTTTCGATTGACTTTTCCAACTAAATAACCAACTTAAGAGACTAAGTGTCTCATTTCTATCCACAATCACGCCGAACCCGAACCAATAAACCTAACATAACATGAAAGAGCTGAACCACATATAATGAAGCAAAAATGGGGGAAACGAGGGAAACGGGGCTAAAACTCTCGGAACGACCGATCGGGTCGTTACACCACTCCAATTGTTATTGATGTTTCCTTGATTCCCCCAGTTTTGGTTGTTGTTCCCCCAATTGTTCGAGTTGTTGTTGTTTTCATTGTTCCAATTCCCTTGGCCTTGATTGATCCAGTTCTGATTGTTGCCTAGCGATCTCCATTGTTGATTTGGAGCATTGCTCTGTTGTCCTTGATAGTTGTTAGCATATAATACTTCTTCACTTTGGTCATCATAAGACTCGTCTTGGTTGTAACCACTACCACTTTGCTCATATTGCTCTTGATTACCTTACACTTGTTGACCATGCTGCCTCCTCTTGTTGACCATTAAATTCACCCCTTCCATGGCGTTTACTTGTCTTGGTCCATGTACTTGTCAACTCGGCTATGGCTTGTCCGCGGTCATGAAGTTCCTTGTGAAGATGTATGACATTAATATCACCTTGAGGAACATTTGCCCGACTCTGCCAAGCGGAGGATGTGTCAGCCATCTCATCAAGTATTTCACATGTATTGGCATGAGACACTTTCATGAAATTTCCCCCAGCTAGCTGATTCACCACACACTGATTGGTCGTGTGACTACCCCTATAAAATGTATGTTGGATCATTGCTTTAGTAATGTCATTGTTGGGGCATTTCTTGTGGTATCTCTCCCATATTTCATGCAGGGGTTCATTAGGTTCCTGTTTAAAGGCTAAAATTTCATCCCTCAATACTGCCATATGACCTGGTGAGAAAAACTTGGCTATGAACTTATCCGCCAACTCATCCCAACTGGTGGTGGAATGGTTGGGTAGCCTTTCGAGCCAGTCCAAAGCTTTCCCTCTAAGTGAGAAAGGGAACAATCTCAGTCTCAATGCATCCTCCGACACGTTTGTCTGTTTGCTTCCCCAACATGTATCTACAAAACCCTTTAGATGTTTATATGCATTATGATAGGGAGATTATATAGATTATATAGCCTTTTTCTATATAATCGTGCGGTTTCTGGGAATTTAAAACCCGATTTCCTCCATAAATTCTCCGATCCAAATGGCAGAGAAGTTTCCATATTTATACCTTTTCTTGTTGGAGGGGCGACCGTACATTAAACTACCAAAGAAACTTGGGTAAACCAATGTGATCATGACATTGTAGGTGCTTGCGATGAGACGGATGCGACTTCCCTCAGTTGGTTTGGGTGTCATAGCCCGTTGCATAAGTCCCCCCCTTTTTTATGCATTTCTTTAGTCTTTAGGGAGCCAAAGCTTGACTTTACTAAACTAATAAATAAGGCTCGCGCTAGGCGCTTACCTTTTTTGGCTGTAGGGTTGGGGTGGCTTGCTGGGTGAGACTGATAGAAAGAAAGGACGGGGGGTAACCATGCATGGTACTTCTCGACCCTGTCTCCAAGGGACAGTTGAACTAGCGACTCATGAATGCTGCCAGGTTGGACGAGCCAATAACTCGAAGGCGTTCGGTCTATTTTTTGAGCAAGAATCACAGCCTTACCTTATCTTCACCATGATACGGACTCCAAGTTCTTATGGCAGAGCACGAGGAGATTTATCATCAATATGATGATTGGAATGGAAACCAGAAGCACGACTGGGGTCCTCGTGGTCCAAGATAATCAAACCATCAATAACAATAACGTAAGCATGAGATTTTGTGGTAGTATCGGTGAACCAGATGGCCGCGGCGATGGAATCTGGGACGGAGGACTTGTAGTATCTCTCTAGATCTGGCAAAAGCGAAAGACCCCCTAACATAATTTGAATGGAGGCTGACCGCTGAGCCCACTCTGGCCTCGCGGGGCGGGCCCCTATGGTTGCGAGCTGGGGCTGTCATAGCTTATGGCTATAGCAATGGGAGGGCCCCAGCAGAGAGAAAAGTCAGGATAACGAGCGCTCCGCCCGCCAAGCGGGCGGCAGGAGCAGCGGGCAAGTGCTTGGTAAGCCAACAACCCAGTGAACCGGGTGGGGCACTCGAAGAAAGGGGGCACACTGAGCAAGTACGAGAAATTGGCCCTGCTCTGCTTTCTTAAAAGCAAGGACCACTACGGGAGGTCAAACCAAGGATCTATGCAAGTGGGGGCTCGTCCCCGGTCAATATTGGATCAAACAATAGGGGGCCGTAGCACTGACCTCTTTTTTTATTGATTCAATACAATAGGGGAAAAGATCGTACAGTTCCCTACCGAGACAAACTCTCAACGGATCCTCTACGCGCTGGGAATACCTCTTCCGTGCGTCTTTCTCGTGATGGGAACAGAACAACAGGGAAAGACCCGGCCCAGGGCGAGCTTTATTTATTTAAGAGAGAATGGGGAGTGAATCGAATTCCATTTCCGTTCTTTGGGGGCTTTCGGGCCCCTCTCGATCTTTTTCTACGTTAAGAAGGGGGAAGGAGTCTAAATCAATGGACATTAATGAACCATCATTGATGGACGTTGCACATGACACGATCAATTCGACTCAAGGTCCGGCGCTAATAGAAGTTGCTTACTTTCCTAGTAGCGAAGGAAAGGGCAGGGCTTTTTTCGTAGTAATAGTGGGCGGGTCTCATGAGATCTATGCCGGCCGTCGGAATCAAACGAAGGTCGAAGGACCATTCGATTCATTAAGGGGCATAGCGGCGCCCTCGCCCGGTGCCATTTTCGGACCTAGCAGCAGACGGGCGGGTCGTGCCTGAATTCAGACCGGACCAGACTCTTCTGTGTTTGAGCTGCTCCTAGGCAAGCAGACCGAAGATCTCACTTGTCCTGGACAAGTACGTAGAGATCTTCGTGAGACTGTGGAAGGAGTCTCAATCGATCTTTTCTAGGATTCCTTATCACGCCACACATGGAGATCTTTCCATTGATAGATCAGAGGGTCCCCCCTTGAACAAATTCTTAAAGGTTAGGTTACTACCTGCTTCTACGAAAGAGGTTTACTTTGTAGCGCCTGGAGGTCATATAGATCGGAATCCGGAGCGATAAGAACGAAAGGGTTGGTGTGGCCACAGCTACAACTACTGGCTCTTCAAATTAGATTCTAAGGGCGCTACTGAAAGACTTTTTTTAGGTCCTGTAATAGGGAGGTGTAAGCCTCGAAATCCTTTGGTACTTCGGTAGGGTCGGACGGCTTTCTTTGCCCCAGCTTGACGAATCGCATCCCCGCACAACGACATTCTTTGTTTGTGTGCCCCTTACCATTCTCGCTCAGTCTTTCAACGGCTGGGAAGGCAGTCGTAGAAATGAAGCCTATCGCCACGCCGACCATCAAATACAAGATTGGGCCCCTTCTCAAAGATTTGATAGAATGGCCCACCCCATCCAAGAGCGCTTATGTCATAGGGGAACTCATGGCTGGAAACATTCCTTATGGTTTGTTTTGATATCCGGTAGGAATAATAAAAAAAAGTCCAGGTTGGTTGGTGAGCCTAGTGATAGGAGACTATCTAGCTTGGTTCGGAGAGCACTTGTTGGGTTAAATATTTATTTGTTGCTAAATGTTACGGCCTAAATGCTGAACTATTGACCCTACTTGTTCAGCTGGGTGTTCACCCCAAAGTGTTCCTGGACCGCATGCATACATCCGTAAGTAACTTAGTGCAACATGGAAAATTTCATTGAGAGGAATCAGCAAAGAAAAGAAAAACGGGTCAACAACATCAACATGTGTATTTGAGAGATTGTCCTCGGGCTGAGGAGTGTCCACATGAGTTCGTTAAGGTGTTTACACATGCATGTGGTCCTCTTTTATATTCTGTCGAGAGTTCGGATTGCTCCACCTAAGTAGAAAGAAAAGAAGGAATTGGAAAAGAA